>JXCR01136193.1:3350-21157 GCA_002079205.1 Phalaenopsis hybrid cultivar | reverse complement strand
TATATATATATATATATATATATATAAAAGGCTATTATACGCGCCCCTAATCACTCTCAAGTGTCTAACTATTCGAGGACCGCCCTCACTACCAGCAAACTGGTAAGAGGAGGATTCAAACCCGTGATCTGAGGGGACTTACGACTTTCAAAAAGGTTGCTCTACTAATATGTTACGATTGACGACAGATAAATATGTATATATTATAGATACCTGTAGTTAGAATAAGAAGGAATTAGAATAGGAAGGCATAGAAAGGACAAGGAATAGAATAGGAAAGGAAAGGAGGGGAGGATCCTCTCACTTTGGGCGGCAAGTCCCCTCGGTTGGACCGCGGTACTGGAGCAGCTTCAGTACCACGTCCACGGCAAGCTTCCACATCAATTTGTCTGTTGCATCTTCTTTAAGTGACTCATGTCATGTCCTCACTCGACCCTCATCATGTTCTCTTGGCATGAAAATCAATATGTAATCCTCTTCTTCACGTTGTTGCCACCTCTTCATGCAACCCTGATTGCTTCCTCACATGCATAAATGTGTCTCTCTTCATTTTTCTCCATCGATCCAAGGGAATAAAACCTTTGTTTACTCCATACAATTATTCATTTTTTTGTGGTCGAATAACAAATCAACACTATCAATCAAAGCTCACGCTCGAGCACTAACACGTGTGTGTAATCACAATCGCTCATGCTAGTTAAGCATATACATATTCAAGAAAATCCTGCATGCATTGAACTATGAGAAAGTGTGAGTAAGAGTAATATGCAACTCTCAAATACCACTATCATGAGAATGATCGACAGAGTAAGAATGAGAGAGTTTTACAATTAGCTAGACATTATCAATAATATTATGTTAATCTCCATTGATAAAAAAATCTCAATATTCCTAGTAAGATGATATACTAAAGGTATTTATTTGTCATTTTTTATATTAAGTGAGAGGGTTTTTAGTTTTTAAAATATATAAATCATGATGCAATGTCAAATGGGTGTCCATTTCTAATATTATCCATAATAGAAGTGTCATATGCTTTCACCACATCTTATAAGTCCCCTTATTTGTATCGGTGTATCTTAATGAACAAAGATTGCATGCTTATAGTATTAAATAATTTCTTTATAGACTGCTCTAACTATCCTCCCTCTCCTCCTTAACAGAATGCTTTGCCTCTGTAATTTATACATACACCTCATGTTGATGCATATTAATCTAGTTAGTACTTATGATAAACTCTAAGCTCAGACTTGTTATCTAGCATCACTTTTTTAAAGCTCTGTAGCCATTCAAGCTTTCGATTGCTAAGCCTAATTTCAAGTGCTTTTGGATTTTTGATTGCATCATTGCAAGCAAAGTGATTTCATACTTGGTGTTGGACATTTCTTTTCTTAGCTCAGACAATGATTTTACTATGCAAGTTGTTTTTATGTATAAATCTCATTGTAATATTTGCTCCATTGGTACATTGTTGTATATCTTATTACAGTTTCTAGTCTCAATTTGCTTAAATTTATTTCTCTCGTCAGCGTTTGCCTTGAACCTATGAAAAAGATTAAGCTCCTCTCTAAAAAAAAAAAAGTCGAAACTTTATAGAGTTTTTTTCATCATGATTTGTGAAGGTGGTAGGAAAAATTCTCAAGGAGAAGCTTAAAGTGCAGATGTAAGCACGTTGAGAATCAAACCACTATAAAAACTCGCACTTTTACTCATGATTTACCTTTCGAATTGAGATGCAGCAAAAACAACAGTAGCAGAATTGAAGGAAATACAAATTAGGAAAGAGCATAACGACTAGTGAACTTAATGGCATTTGATAAAACCAACGAGGGAGGATTTCTACGGCCTAAACATCCCGATAAATAATATATGATTACATTAATATAGATTCAAGGAATGGGAAGAAACTAACTTATGAAGCCTTCATTGAAAAACGAGAGCTAGCCACCGTTACACACAAAAATTCCACCCTCCATCAAGACCAAGGGAAACAAAAAATTCAAGTTTATAGGAAACATATTGTAATTTTCCAATGTTAGGCAATAGATAAATGAGATGATCTATGATATAGAATAAAAATGTTTATCATTAAATCCTAGATAATTCTACGGAATGGAAATACAGTGAATAATAGAAGAGAACAAATATATTTTATAAGGAACATAAGTCTGGAGTTCACAAAGCCATTACATTGCCAACATAGGTAATTAGGGTTATTAAAAAAGCTTATAGTTCAAGAAAAACTTGCGTTTGGCTACCAACAGACTCAGGGTTGATTTAATCATTAAATAAGCAATTTAATATTAAATCACTATTTTGAGTGCATTTAACAAAGAAAATGCAAATAGAGCCTTGTTCAAGCGTGTTCAGCTCGTTATTAGTTCAACACACACACAAACAAACATACACTACATATCTATATATATATACAGACGTCTGTTTTTTTCGATCGTTTTGATCCTTTATGTCTTCGTCTTCGTCATCGGCTCTGGCTAGTGGAGGAACTCGCGTCGTTTGCTTCGACTGCGTCATCCGCTGTGTCGCTGCTTCGAGCCTGCTCGTCTATTGCGTCGTCTGCGGCTCGCATTTGCGGGGCTTCGCGTTGCAGTTCCATTTTCGAGCTGCTCGTCTGCTTTGTCAAGGCCGATAGACTGCTCCACCACAGTTTTCTGCTCGATCTGCTCGACTGCTCGCATCATTCATAGGCAGTAGTCGGCTAGCTAAATTTGCTGCAGTGCTTGTGTGAAGCACGCAAATGACCTCAGGGTTTTCCTACGCTGCCGCCGTCGCCGGTGATAACCTCGCCAAACCCTCCCATGCTACAGTCGTCACAAGCGCAGCTCCTCTTTTCACCTCGAAGAAAGTCTGATATTCCCACAAATGTACAATGATTCTGTTGCTGAACATGGAGATTGAAATCTCATAAAAAAAGTAGAGAAAAAGGCAGGTAAACCAACAATATTCCTCTTTGACGCTAAAATTTCAACTCGTGCAGGAAAATACAAATTTACACTAGTTGGAAAGTTCCAATTAGATTGCCCTAAGATGAAAATTATCACGAAAGTTTTTGAAGATTTCAAACTGGTTGGGGATTGACAGGTGAATTATTTCGATGGAAGACATGTTATGATACAGTTGAGCATTACACAAGGATTTTCTCAAAGAAATTCATCACAATCGAGGGCAAACCTATAAAATTACTCAAATGGACCCCTAATTTTGATTTCGATTAAGAAACCCTAATTGCATCTATTTGGTTCTCATTACCTGAACTCAAACTTCAATTCTTTGACCTACCTCTCTTATATGCAATTGAGACTATTTTTGTAAAATCTTCGCAGGTAGACTTACCTACAGTTCATTTCTCAAGACTCTCTATTGCAAGGATTTTGATTGAAAGAGATATTACATTAGCAGATGTAGAAGAAGTTTGACTTGGCTCTGCTCACAATGATCATTATGGAACAAAAACCTTACTACTGCAAGCACTGCAAGATGTTCAGACACCCGTAAGAGAAATGTTTCAGATTGCTGCCACAGTTGAGAATCAATAATCAAAAGTAGGAACATGCTATTAGTGCACCCCACGTGCCTGAACGCGCTCCCAAAAAACCTAATGACAGCCAACCTGAGGAGGGAATCACCACAAGACAGGAGTTGGTGTTTGCCCCTAGAATCTCTTCTTCTGACCATACTACAACGGATAATGTTCGAACTGAAAATCAAGATAACCCCGCAGCTCCTATTTAGAAAGCATCAGGTGCAGAGGTGACAATTCACACTTCATATACACTGGAACCTATCGTTGTGGCAACGACTGCCTTTCCTTCTACTGCGATTCTAATATCTAATCAGACCGAGAATCACATGAGCCAGTCTTCAGATGAAGAACGATAGGTTTACACTTCTCACCGAAAGAAAAAGGCTGGGGGCATACTCTAATTTGGAAATTTAATGAATAATATTTTGATTACTCTTGACAATGACACGATTCTTCAAAATTTATTATCTGATTCCGCTTCTAAAATTAGAGGAAGAGACAAGACTAAACTGGATCGTCCCTAGCTACTTCTTTTCTGCATGTTTTAAATTTGTTTTACTTTTTTATTGAGTATATCTGTATCTTTTTGTTGGGGGTATTACTGTATTTGATATCGTATGAGTAGGGTGTCTCTATTGGGCCATCTCATATAACATTTATGTATCCTTTCTTTTTCAATAAAATTAGCNTAATTTTATTATTTTTTTTAAGATTGATCGACGGTCGGAGACCGCCGATCAACCCGTATAGGTTGGACTGACTGAGAGGCAGACCCTCCTTCCAGACTGTGTGCTATTCGAATCCTCCCTAAATGGCTGGGATTCAAACCTCTAACCCGAGGGTCTTATGCTAAGGCCACTACCAATGAGTCAGGGCTCGCGCGTGTGCGCTCATACAAATTGTATATATTTGCTACTAATTAGATCAATTATATCTCCTCGGTTCAAATTCTAATGAGTCAAACACAAACACATAGCAAACTTGCTCCAGCTCAGCTCATTTACACCCGCATCCAAGTTAGCGAAAGAAAAATGCATAACTATGTACATATTACAACATGCATTATCCAAGAAATCTAAATTTAAGCAACATCCCCATTAGCATAGAAGGTTTGACCAACAAAGCAATTTTAGCATTCGATGCCAGATATAAGATAGAAGCTTTTTCAGTTTGCTAATTATTTTACATTTAAACACTCTAAATTTGAGGAAAATTTTTTTTTTCTCCAAAGATTAAACTAAAACCATCTTTACTAAGTTCAATTGTGTCAACTTGCATGTTTGATATTCTAAGAAGCAGTATTTTATCTGATCAAGTAACTTTTAATGCCAAAAAATTCCAACAAAAAGCCCTCATGGTGCACCAAAGGAAACTACCAATCACACATTTCTTCCTTCTAAAGAGATAAAAAAAGACAAGATTGCATGATGCATTGCTTTTTCTTTAAGCTCCAAAAATACATCCTGCAACCAAAAACTAAAATACGAGAAATGCAACTCTTTGTGAGGAGAATAAATTCAAAATGATAAAGCACAAAAGCAACCACTTTGGCTATCCTCAAAGTTGCCAAAATATACTCACTCTCTCTTGGGAGAACCATGCAATTTATGACTAAGAAAAGTTTTTAGTAGGTACCATGAAGTCATGCAAACAATGTCCACTACATTAGATTGCCATTCATCTCCGATGCTAACTTTCCCTTGAGAAAATCGACAGGTGGGCAAAACAAAAAGTAGAGAATCCACTGATAAGATAGATAAATTAGTGTTTTAGACTTAGGAGGATAACTGGTAGATTAGAGATGTTATGAATAGAGGTTATGTGAAAAATAATATAAAGAACGGGTTTAAAACAAAATGTGCAGCTAAGAAGAGCTAAATAGAGAATGAGGATTTGGGGCTGCTTGGCTACAAAGAAGATGTAACACAAGTAGGATTTCATAAACACTCATTAAAATCCAAAAAAAATGTCATGAATGGTTGGATTTAAGAAAACATGGACTTAATCAACAATGGAGATAAAACAGGACTTATCAAAACAAATACATCACAAAGCAAAATCAACGAATTATATGACAACAAGAAGATCAGCCACTCTAAGTAATGCTCAATTCAGCACTCCAAAGAAAAAAAATCATTCTGAAAACGAAATGCCTACCGATATCCCGAACCAATCGAATGTTCTTTACCCTTCCATAAGCGCTCATGGCCTTCAAAAACAGCACAAAAGAATAAATCCCAAACAAATCCGACATCATAAATGAGAAAATTGTAACCTTTCTGGCGAACCCAATATCAAAATGGCACCTTTCGAAGCGTTGCTTCGCTTGTCTGACGAGAAAGCCGGGCAACGAAGAGGGTGCAGTAGGCATCGCCGGTAACCTTGGGATCACCAAATGGGTCATCTAAAGCCAGAAAAAAAAAAAAAAACTCTCATTGAATAAGTTAAAGTAGGAGACAGAACGGCGCAAGCCAAAATAGCAGGGGAACTCAGCTCACAGAGGCCGGCGGCGGAGCAGAGGACAGCTCTGTAGACGCCGTTGTCGTGAGGGACAATATCTGTGCCGTCGATGCTTCCGGCCTGTATTGGATGGTAAGAGTCGGCGTAGAACACGGAGTTCAAGTTGCTCCCACTCATCTCCTCTGCGAAAAATTATTGATTTGTCCCGACAACGTAACTACCGACTGTCAGTAATATACCGTGTATCCGCCTCACCTAAAAATTTACACCTCAAATAATAACATAATTTATTTCTGAATTATTTTAGAATTATTGAAGTAAAATATATAATTTTCTGTTCAATTATTTCAAAATAATCTCCGTGATTCTATTTCAATAACTCTGGAATAACCTACGCGACATAGCATACATGACAACATATTATTAAAGTCCGCATATAGAGCTACATTCGAAGACATAAAATTTTTCCAAAAATAGTAGATCTAATAAGAGAATGTTTTTTTTTCATTTACTTGCTTAACCCAAAAAGCTTCTGTATTTACATATCTACTATTTATATTTTAAGATTTACATGCATAATACTCTAATATTTAAAATTATATGAAAATATCAATATTACCTTTTTTTTTAATTGAAATACTTATTTTCATGCATAGATTAATGACACCGATGTAATATTTATGAATATAAAACTTTAGATATTAGAAATGTAAATATGCATGAAGTGTGTGGCTTGTTTATAAATTTCCCATTTGTTTTTCTAATGGGGGGTTTAAAGCTGCCTTCTCTAATTTCATTTATGCAAAACAATTTTTTTTGCTAATAAGTTACAATAATAATAGTAATGGTTGATTGGCTTTGTTCAAAATAGTCCTTGAAGTTCATGAAAATATTAAAGCAAAACATAGAATCAACTAAACTTGTCATGTATAGGCTACTTCATAAATTAATAAGTTACAATAATCAAATTAATGGCAGCATGTGAAGGAGAATTTCAATGCTTCAAGGAATAATTGTCAATATATATTGGATTATTTTTTATTTTTTTTTAATTAACAATGTAATAATGATTATAATGTGCAATTTCTTATTGCTTAACCTATGAGTTGATGATCAATATCCAATAGCTAACCTTATCAAAACCAAGAATATGATCAAATGCACACATGCAATGCTTAAAGCTGGTTAGTGGATACAAATCATATACATTTTTAGTTTTCCCATGCAAATCAAGCCCAAAGAAGACCAATTAAAATGCTCGCAAAGTATATAATCACCTGACTTCATTCTTCCACACATTAAGGCTGCACTTCGTTCAAAATTGTGTGCCTTTATCATTTAACACCACCCCCTCTGATACTTTTGAATTTAAAAACTATAAGTTTAATTTAATGTTACACAACACACACACACAACACACGCACACACACACACACACACACACACACACACACACAACTCGAAAGAGACAATTGTAAGAAATGTGTAAAAGAAAAGAGTGGTTGCGTGGTTGCATTTTTCAGGCTTGAATTCTAGGTTCCTCCAATGAGCTTTTCCAAAAGAATGAAATAGATGATCCGGGAGAGGATAGAAAGAAAGAGAAAGAGAGGCAAAGAGTGAGAATTCAATTGTCCAAAGCCCCTCCCTCTTCTCTCGAATACAAGAGAAGAGTATATTAAATCATGAGTCATACAATATGAAACTTGTCCACAATGTACAGATGACAAGACGACGATTTAGATGTCAAACAACCCATAAATGGCCATCGGCATATGTCAACCATTCTACGTTGATCCTTACTTCAATCATCTGTCAAAATACTAAGGACAACCGATTGGGCAAATGAAGTGGACTGGTTTGAGAAGCACATCTTGACTCCCGGGAAAGAGACAAATGGCACTTTGACACTTAAAGTAGTATATGTAAGTCACTTTGACATGTAAATTTGGCGAGATGGTCCGACAAGTCAATCTGCCCGGTAGTCTCGGTGGGCTTTCTAGGTAGAAGATTGTGTGAGTCGCACCTGGCAATGGGGAATAAATCATGCAATTTTTCAAAGATCCATTAGCTGCAAAATGAGCTAAGCCCATTTACCCTGTCATTGGCCCATAACAACAAATGATTCACATACAATAGCTTACTCTAATACCACCTTCATTCTTGTTCTCACGTAATCCTATACACACACATGAAGACATATGCTTTCATATTTACAAACTCTCTACTATATTCCCCTTCATTTTTTATATTAAAGGCAAAAGTTTATACAATACTTACACTACATTCTTTTTCATTTCTTCTATCAAAGACAAAAACTCATATTATACTTTTAAAGAACAATTTCATAACATTTCTTTCCCAAGTGCTCTGATGATGAGATTATAAATTTTGTTATCCTTTGATGAGGTCACAATATCTTATAGTTATATTCTAATATTATTGATATGCTTTAGTGAGAATCTCATGGAAACAGACCATTTTCTTTGTAGTACCTTACTTAAATCCACCTATTTCAATTCACCACTCTTGCATTTCTAACACTCGAGCCATCATAATTTCATTAAGTAGAACAATTTAGATTTAATTCATTCAACATCACACCAATCACATTAAGAAAATTGGCATGGACGATATTTCCATAGTTTTTTTATAACAAAGTTTGATTCTACATGAGAGTTCATCAAGTGGAGAGTAATTGATGTAGCACAACGAGCTAAAAATACCACAAGATGAAGCATTCATCATATGTGTGATAATCATAGTCATAAAATTATGCATCAAATATTCAAGGGTAAAATTTAAAGATGACTAAATGTTGCATTTTAGTTATGCATCCCATACTTAAAAATAATCAACACTATTTACATCCATGAAGAAATATTAAATTTTAATTATGCTATAAAACTATGATTATAATTAAAGTTGTGTATCATCTATAATGTTATAGGATTTTTTTATAAATTGTAACTAAATTAAAATAAAATAAATCTAGAAGGCATCTTTTTCTAAACTTTTAAAATATATTATTGTTATAGTTTAAATAGTTAATTACTTTCAAAATTAAGGCAATACCCTATATTTCTTATAGCTATAGGCAAAAAATTTACTTCTAGATAAATGATATTAATGTGAAATAAAAAGAAGCATGTCATATGTGATAAAGAGCTATATCATTTCTTCCATTTTTGGTTAGCCTTGTAGATTGTTTTTGTCAAGATCAATGATTGTTGAAACATATGAACAATCTATGATATTTATGTGATGAATTTTCTTCTCTTATTATGAATTAATTATTTTTTTTATTTTCTTAAGCATTTGTAAGTGTTATTCAACTTCAATGTGCATGCTTATAAATTTAAGTTTAAGAAAAAAATTTAGGAACAAACAAGGGACAAAGCATGTTTTGTACAAGGTGAGCAATTGCCCACCCTAGAATTTGAGATTTTTGTATATAAGAAGTAAAATTTAGTTTTTTTTAATGCAGTTTAAAAAATTTAGCAGTTAAAAAAATCTAAAAGAGTTATTGTGGTAAGATAAAGAGAAAAGTATTCCAAGTAGCGGAGAAACCAACCACGCGAAAAACCAATCTATTAGAAACTATAAAATTGGAAAAGTGCTAGAAAACTCAAAACAACATGTCTTAATCAAATTGAAAAAGTGTCACTCAATGGTTCCACCACAACCATGAGACATGATCGGTATAATATATGCAATAAAAAGTAGTGACAACAAAGTACATGCTAGTTGTGTCAAACCTCATGTGTTGGAGTTAACATCACAGTTCATAGATAAAAGTGAGAAGTTAGATATCATAATAAAGTGATGAAATTTCTATTAGCAACAATTCTCAAATTTATATGTTTTATATTTCATTTGAATGCAATATTTAATGTTTGCATATTTACACTTTAAAGAGGAACAATCATCTAATAGAATTATATTTCTCTCCAACTAGAAACTATAAGAAGCAATATGACTAGCAAAAATATAGTGCCTTTCAAAGAATCTGTGAAAATAAGAGAAAACATGACTTTGAATTTGGGATTAAATTTGATGTTAACAAATTATGCTTCTATTTATCAACTCATCCTTCATATTGAGCACTTAATGTATACTTTTCCAACAAAATAAGCAAATTTAATGTTATTACCTTGAAACTAAATAAGATTGTTATATCAATTAGCATCTGCAATATAATCATATAACATTGAATAAAGTTTATGGGCTACAAGTGATTATTTTCAATATTATGATAAGATATACTTTTGAGAGTTAATAGTTATAATTTAAATATCATTGAAACAATTGGAGATCTCAGCATAATTTGTAGCCAATAAAAGCCACAAGTCATAAGAAAATAGAACACACATTAACTTTATATGGCTGACCAATGTGATTCATATCTTGGTCATCCATTGTATTTGTATTAGAGTTTCAAAAAAAATAAAGAGAAAAGGTCAAATTCCTACTTATCTGAAAGAACAACTGCTTCTAAATCATGTTAGCAACAAATAGTGACGATATCAATAAAGGGGAGGCATTTTTATTTTTGAAATCCCAAATTGAGCCATAAGAATAGTAATTAGAAAATTATGTCTAAATAAAATTAAGATTGATAAATTAGCCTATCATTTTAGTTTTGTAAGCTGTGTACATAACTTCTAGAGAGTGGAGAATTTTTCCTCCCCTTGATTTAGGGAGAGTGATGGTAAACTAGGAAATGATGTACTTTTTTTTAGCCATTTCATATAGAAATATTAAAATCATATAATTACTTTTGCTTGTGAGACCTTTTGGAGACACTAGTGAATGTAAATCAATCCCTTAAATAACACCAACTAGTTGATTTAATATATTGCAATCAACTTGCAAATGGTAGAAGCTTTTGCTTCCAACCACTAGGCCAAATTGTCAATTCATTTATAATATAAATGCAATTCATAACATTCAATTTGTAATTCGATAAGTAACTTTAAGATAATTCTACGACAAACTAGAGCAAGTAACCCTAATAGATGAAGAGAGCAAATCATTAAGATTTGCATCCACATTATTAGAAAAAATAATGGCAAACTCATATACATTGTTATTCAACCTTAAAATAACTGTAAATAATATGAGTATATCCTTCAGGTAATGAATGTTCAAAAGATTAGCTTTATGAAAGAGAAAAAGATTATCATCATAAAAAAGATGAGCAATGGTTTCATTATGAGTATTGATGGCATCATATCTACTAAGAGGATAATTAAATTGAATCATATTGAATAGATTGCTCGTCATAAGTATAAAGATAATATGAGAAAGAACAGAACCTTGTCTACGGCCATTGCAACCTATAAAATGCCCTTTTAACTCACCATTAATCATAGCTGTGAAAATGTATGCAGTTTACAAACTTATGAGGGATAGCCTTGTGAATCAATTATTGCGAGAAAGAATGCAAACTAACACAATCAAAAGCCATTTGAAGGTTCAATTTAGCTAAAAATCCTTACGAGAAGATGAATATTTAAAATTTCTTAGCATCTTATTTGTAAGTTCAATGTCAATCATAACCTTATTATGAATGAATGTAAAATTAGGGGTGATTATGAGTGAGGGATGAACCTCCTTGGGTATATCATTTGTAAGTTCAATGTTAATCATAACCTTATCATGAATGAATGTAAAATGAGGGGTGATTATGAGTGAGGGATGAACCTCCTTGGGTATATCAGCCAATAGCATAAAAATAACTCCATACAAAATACTATGCAAAGAAAAAGGCTTCAATGAGTTGTCGACCATGTAACTTTCTTGGTGATAAAAGTAATAGTTGTGTGCTTCACATGATCAAGTAACCTGACAGTTATGAAGAAGTAATGAATGATCCCAAAGTTTTTTATCTATGATGATGTCTCACGCATACAAGAAGAATTTAGAAATAAAGCCATCAAGCCTAGGGCAATTAACTTTTTCAATACTAAATAATGCATTCATAATTTCCTAATGATCAAAATTAAAGAAGATATTATTTTGAGCTAGTAAAAGTAAACAATCACCAAAAGAAACATCATCAATAATATTATCAATGAATGAAGCACTAGAAAGTATTTCAGAGAAGTGCTCAATGGCCTCTAGCCAAATATCTTTCATAGTGTTTGCTGCTGAGATAGTTGATTTAATTTATCATAATATAACTCTCTCCCTCTTTAATACTATGCTAAAGAAATTTAAGACAATACTCTCCATCGAAGAGCTAATTACAATTAAAATGTTGCTTGAACAATTTAAATTCTATGAACTATGCAAGGTTAAACGCTTCTCTAATTTGTAAGGATCCAAATAGTAAATCCTTACTTGAACTGACATCTAGAAGTTTATAAATGCTTATTTGGTCTTTTGGAAGTTTAGAAATTTTCTTAATGATAACTTTTGGATAAAGCCATCTTAATGTTGGCAAGCTTATTATAAAAGGCAAAGACGGGGTCTCCACTGACATTTAGGCTCAAAGCATTAGAAACGATATCAGTACAATTGTGTAACCTAATAATTATACAAAATTTTTATTTGATAATTGAAAATTTTTCCATCATCAATACAATCTAGAAATGATCATAGGAGAGAGGAGAACAATATTTATAATATGTAAGAGGGAAGCAATCATGGTAAGGAATATTGCATAGAGGTCTACCATAAAGACAATGGATGAAATTATTAATTTGATGATTGAACCAACTATAAGAGAAACCTTTATCACAGAGTTTAAACAAAAAGACATTAGCAATGCAGTTATTAAAATCCAAAAACTTGGTATGAGAACCTTTGTTTCACTAGACTTTTCTTTAGCAAGTAATACAGTTGAAATCCCTAAAAAAAGTCGAATGATAATTATATGATCAACAATAGAAGTAATGACCTCCTTTATGGCTTCCTCTCCAAAGCTCTATTTTTAGCTTAAATAAAATTGATTAAAAACTCGATAGAAGGTGAATATTGGAGACAACCATGAAGTATTGCGGATGAGAGATGAGCTCAATGAGGCTAACATTGCCAGAATTATAATTAACTCAAAATTTGCCTCTTGAACGAAATTTGAAGTTATTACAATTGCCTTAATCTTGGAAGATCATAAAATTTCTCATATTAAATGGGTATCATGATTGATTTTAGCTCGAAGAAAGGCAATAATATTAAATATCACTACTAGACAAAATTTAAACAAGGAACAACTCTCAAATTTTTAGTCAAACTTCAAATATTCCATGACACAACATATATATAATTCATAAAAAAAAGCTAATTTTGAGTGAAATATTGGATTTTAAGTCTCGTCTTCTTATTGTTTAAAGTTGCTGTAGAATCCTGGATAGATTAAGAAAGCTTATTTTTAATAGAACCAACACGTTAAGGAAATATCTAAAACACTAAAAAGAGTATCCAATATTATTAGTAAAGAGGAGTTGATAGTAATATGAGAATCTATAACTAAAATATTGAAATCTATCATTTTTTTAGTTGGAGAGGGTTCTAGAGTAGAATAACAATTATAGGAGGTTCCAGAGTAAAAGTGAAGGAGAAGGATGTGCTTGTATTAGTGAGAAGGTCAAGATCAGAAGTAATGATAGGGTTGGGTTCTGTTGTTTAGAAGCGGTAGAGATACTAACACTTTTACAAATAGCCCTTCTAATATGAGTGGTGCTCCTAAACACGAGATAGAGGCTGTTGTCGTGGGGCATTTGGATTATGGAGGTAGTATGCACTGTCATAAGCAAAGATATCATAATTCTAATAAACTATATAGCCTGAAATAGAAGATTGAGTGGATACTTGATTTCTTTGTCACTTTTAACAAAGATAAAATTGAATTTGAAAGACACAAAGCACAAAAGCCAATGAAATGTCAATTTTACTAGCAATCTTAGAGGTACCACTCACACAAATCACAAAAACCAATGAAATGTCAATTTTACTAGCAATCTTAGAGGTACCACTCTCATAATGGTAATATAGAGAGAGACTTGGGATTTTAATCCAAAATAAAAATAGCAATAAAATTAATCTTAAACAACTTAATATTAAGAGTCTAATTCTAAAAAATGAAAGGCCAATAAAAAAAGAACCAACGGCGCTCATTATTCACCAACTCTAGGCTTTTGATACATGTAAACTTGGAGATAAAAGTGACGTTATTTTTTGCATTTTTAGAGAGAACGAGCAATTTGAAAATTGCTACTGTTGAAAGGCTGGCGGCCTACCACATCCACAAGAGCCATATTCCAATCTTTCACCACTTCAATAATCTCAATTCTATAAAGGTAACTCCATTATCATCTGACAGGATGCAAGGGAGAGAAATTTGCATTTTTAATGAAATATAAATTGATTAAGTTTTTCTAGTTTAAAGATGTTGATCAGGTGATGCCCCAAAATTGAAAGAGGAAAAGAAGAGGCAATAAAGGTTGGGTCCATGATAGGAAGAAGTTGAAGAGAAGAAGAGAGGGGCATGACAAAGCAGAGAGAAATCAAGATTATATCTACTTATTGAGCAAAGTTCAGCATCCCCATCACGCAGAATTCATTGCTTCTACTATTCGTTGACTGTATTTGGGGCTTGTAATTTTCCTTCTATCACAGTAGCGAACTTTATGAGGGTACTTAATAAAACCCAAACTAAAGGAAAAATAAGAAACAAGAGAAGAGATCCTAGTACTCTCACTACAGCGTTCTGGGTTTTTAAGAAAATAAATAAATAAAGTCAGCATATACTTCATCTTTCAAGCCACAAAAGAGAAGGATAATATCTTCCCTTGCTTAAATATTTTCATAAATATATTAAATATACAGAGAATGTATTCATNGGCTTGTAATTTTCCTTCTATCACAGTAGCGAACTTTATGAGGGTACTTAATAAAACCCAAACTAAAAGAGAAAAGGAAAAATAAGAAACTAGAGAAGGGATCCTAGTACTCCCACTACAGGGATCTGGGTTTTTAAGAAAATAAATAAATAAAGTCAGATATACTTCACCTTTCAAGCCACAAAAGAGAAGGATAATATCTTCCCATGCTTAAATATTTTGATGAATATATTAAATATACAGAAAATGTATTCACCAAAAGCATGCTGAAAAGGAAATAAAAGCATGCATCATGTCACCAATGGCATCATTTCGAAGAAGACACGCGATCCTTGTAGCAATTTTTCTACTGTTGCAACAATGTCTAAAAATTCCAACACTATTTTCTTCTTCCTTAATTCCACTAGGAATATATATATATATATATATATACATATATATGAAGATGTGAAATTCTCTTAGTTCATTCCTACATGATAGCATCGATTGTGCTTAGTTTGAAAGTATTCTCTTCTTCTTTATCTAAGCTTGACTGTCCACCCTTTTTCTAAGAAAAAGAGGAATAACATTAAAGCCAAATGGAATTGCCCTTCCATTTTCTTAATTTATATTCTAGTGAGACGTAAGTCATGTTTTACTAATCTAAGCTTTACAGCTATGAAATAAGAACCATTGCCAGACCCTTACAAGTTCTTCCACCAGCTAAACAACGCCTATTAAGCTTCTTCTAACAAACATGCGGTTATTGATTCTAAAAACAATGCGCTTAAGCACAAGAGTGGAGATAGAGTCTAACTTAATGCTTNGGCTCTAAGCATTAGAAACGATATCAGTACAATTGTGTAACCTAATAATTATACAAAATTTTTATTTGATAAGTTAAAAAATTTCCATCATCAATACAATCTAGAAATGATCATAGGAGAGAGGAGTACAATATTTATAATAAGTAAGAGGGAAGCAATCATGGTAAGGAATATTGTATAGAGGTCTACCATAAAGACAATGGATGGAATTATTAATTTGATGATTGAACCAACTGTAAGAGAAACCTTTATCGCAGAGTTCAAACAAAAAGACATTAGCAATGCAGTTATTAAAATCCAAAAACTTGGTATGAGAACCTTTGTTTCACTAGACTTTTTTTAAGCTAGTAATACAGTTGAAATCCCTAAAAAAAAGTCGAATGAAAATTATATGATTGACAGTAGAAGTAATGACCTCCTTTATGGCTTCCTCTTCAAAGCTCTATTTTTAGCTTAAATAAAATTGATTAAAAACTTGATAGAAGGTGAATATTGGAGACAACAATGAAGAATTGCGGATGAGAGATGAGCTCAATGAGACTAACATTGTCAGAATTATAATTAATTCAAAATTTGCCTCTTGAACGAAATTTGAAGTTATTACGATTTCCTTTATCTTGGAAGATCATAAAATTTCTCATATTAAATGGGTATCATGACTGATTTTAGCTCGAAGAAAGGCAATAATATTAAATATCACTACTAGACAAAATTTAAACAAGCAACAACTCTCAAATTCTTAGTCAAACTTCAAATATTCCATCACACAACAGAGATATAATTCATAAAAAAAAGCTAATTTTGACTGAACTATTGAATTTTAAGTCTCGCCTTCTTACTGTTTAAAGGTGTTGTAGAATCCTGGATAGATTAAGAAAGCTTATTTTTAATAGAACCAACACGTTAAAGAAACATCTAAAACACCAAAAAGAGTATCCAATATTATTAGTAAAGAGGAGTTGATAGTAATATGAGAATCTATAACTAAAATATTGAAATCTATGATTTTTTTTAGAGAGGGTTCTAGAGTAGAATAACAATTATAGGAGGTTCCAAGGTAATAGTGAAGGAGAAGGATGTGCTTGTATTAGTGAGAAGGTTAAGATCAGAAGTAATGATGGGGTTCTGTTGTTTAGAAGAGGTAGAGATACTAACACTTTTACAAATAGCCCTTCTAATATGAGTGGTGCTCCTAAACACGAGATAGAGGCTGTTGTCGTGGGGCATTTGGATTATGGAGGTAGTATGCACTGTCATAAGCAAATATATCATAATTCTAATAAACTATATAGCCTGAAATAGAAAATTGAGTGGATACTTGATTTCTTTGTTACTTTTAACAAAGATAAAATTGAATTTGAAAGACACAAAGCACAAAAGCCAATGAAATGTCAATTTTACTAGCAATCTTAGAGGTACCACTCTCATAATGGTAATATAGAGAGAGATTTGGGATTTTAATTCAAAAAAATAGCAATAAAATTAATCTTAAACAACTTAATGTTAAGAGTCTAATTCTAAAAAAAGAAAGGCCAATCAAAAAAGAACCAACGGCCTTCATTATTCACCAACTCTAGGCTTTTGATACATGTAAAATTGAAGAGAACAAAATCTTCAATAGTGGAGATAAAGGTGACGTGATTGATGCATTTTTAGAGAGAACGAGCAATTTGAAAATTGCTACTGTAGAAAGGCCGGCGGCCTACCACATCCACAAGAGCCATATTCCAATCTTTCTCCACTTCAACAATCTCAATTCTATAGAAGGAAACTCCATTATCATCTGAGAGGATGCAAGGGAGAGAAATTTGCATTTTTAATGAAATATAAATTCATTAAGTTTTTCTAGTTTAAAGATGCTGATCAGGTGATGCCCCAAAATTGAAAGAGGAAAAGAAGAGGCAATAGAGGTTGGGTCCATGATAGGAAGAAGTTGAAGAGAAGAAGAGAGGGGCATGAANGAAAAGAAGAGGCAATAAAGGTTGGGTCCATGATAGGAAGAAGTTGAAGAGAAGAAGAGAGGGGCATGACAATTGAGCAAAGTTCAGCATCCCCTTCACGCAGAATTCATTGCTTCTACTATTTGTTGACTGTATTTGGGGCTTGTAATTTTCCTTCTATCACAGTAGCGAACTTTATGAGGGTACTTAATAAAAC
>JXCR01136186.1:0-12846 GCA_002079205.1 Phalaenopsis hybrid cultivar | reverse complement strand
GTGTATTTGATGTGTGTATGTGACGAAAGTGGTCGTGACGATGTTTTCCTAAGGCTTGAAGTCCTATTCGGTACATTTTCCTTGAATCTTCGCAGAATAGCCCATAACCGCTCATTCATAAGATGATGGTCTTGTGCCAAAGATGCTAGACATCAAAGGAAAATAGGAATTTGCTGAAATTTCTAAAAGGGTGCGTCTCAATTCTAGTTTTCTAAGATGGTCAATAGGAATTCTTAGAGCTAGATCCTAAGACCCTAGAAAAGGAAATGACCCCAAAAATGAGGTCAACAGTGCTTTGGCTATAATCTAAGATGACCAAGAGGAATTCGTGCTAACCCTTCGAAGGTGCAAATGATATGAGTATTTCGAGTCCTTAGATGATGATGGGTCAACGACTGTCGATTGTCTGTAGCTTGTGAACCAACTGGTGTTTCAAGGTGGCATACTTTTGACACTACTCACATCTCTTAGAAAATTTCTCCGCATCCTTCAAGAGTCTGGGCCAGAAATAACACTCTAGTTGCCTTTTGTGTGCTAATGTCCTTCCCCCGGAGTGAGACCCGCACTTTCCATAATGCAATTCTATGAGAATGTCTTTAACTTTGTTCTCCTTGACGCACATCAAATAGAGTGAGGTCGTCAACTTTCAAAAAAAGGTCATGCCAATCATGAGGTACTGCACGGTCTTGAACATAAATCTCCTTGGATCAATGATTTCTTCAACAACTTTTCTTGCTTTTCAAGCAAATGATGTAAGGGTCTACCCAACTCTTCTTTTCTTCGAATTCTACTTTCATCACCTTGGGTTTTTTGATAGTTGGCTGAACTAATTTTTGGGGGGTCCCTTCCCTCAGGGGAATGCATCTAGATATCAGATCGGTGACCTGATTATCCTCCTGACTAACATGTTCAATTTTGAAGTTAGTGAACTTCAAGATCTTTATTTTAGTCTTGCTGAGGTATTTCACCATCATTTCATCTCGTCTTGAACTCCACATTAACTTGGTTCACCACCAGATGCAAATTAGATTTCATCAGGAGGCACCGAACACCCATTCATATGCCAGAAGCAAGCCAACTATTATGGCGTCGTACTTTGTTTGATCATTGGTAATTTAAATTCGAGGACAACTAATGATAGAGGTGCTCCCTAGTGAGACTACTCTGTGTCAGACAATCCTGTCTGATTGGAGGCCCCATCTGTGTGCAAAACCCAAGTTTTGCCGTTGGTGTCAACTCCTTCATTAGGTTCGGGTTGTTCAGAAAAATCAGTTAGGAAATTTGTTACTGTCTTTGCCTTGAAAGCTATTTTGGGGATGTATGATAGATTGAATTCGCTCATCTCCATGACCCACTTAAAGCCAACCGGAGTGCTCCGACGGAGTGAACGAACTTTAGTGGGTGATCGGTAATGACCTGAATCAGGTGTGATGGAAGTATGTTTGAAGCCTGTGGATAGAGATAATCAATACAAATGTTAGTTTCTCTATAAATGAGTACCTGAGTCCCGCATTCTGAAGCACTCGTCTAGTAGAGTAAATAAGGAATTGCATTCTTGGTCCTCCCTAACCAATACAGACCGACGCCCTCAGGTCCCACTCTCAAGTACAAGAGAGTTTTTTGCCAAGCTTTGAACTCTAAAGAGTGGCTACGTTGTCTGGGAAACCTTCAGGTTTTTTAATGCTTGCTCATAGTTCTTTGACTAATCCAAACCTTTGGTCTTCCTCAGCATCTCTAAAAAAGTTTAGCATTTGTCGCTAGACTTCGAAACAAAGCAATTGAGTCCTGCTATACAACCGATCAATTTCTGGACTTCCTTAGTATTCCCTGGGAATGACATGTTCAGAAGTGCTTACACTTTCTTCGGATTTGCCTTTATTATTTCAAGGGTCAAGAGATAACCAAGAAATTTTGCAGTGAAGGCTCCAAATTTACATTTTAGTGGATTGAGTTTCATGTTATATTATTTAAGTGTTTGAAATGTTTCTTTTAAATTTTTTATATCCTGTTCGGTAGACCGACTTTTAACTAAGAATCATCCACATATATTTCAATACTTTTTCTTTTTGATTTGAAAATATTTCATCCATTAAATGCTATTAGGTAGCTCCAACATTTTTTGTCCAAAAGGCATTACATTATAACTGTACATGCTATCACTTGTAAAAAATGTTGTCTTCTCCACGCCAGCTGGATGCATTTTGATCTGGTGGTAGCTGGAGAAGGCATCCAAGAAGATCATCATAAAAGTGTCGACAATTGAGTCTACCAGGGTGATAATTCTTGGTAATAGAAAGTTGCCCTTCGGGCAAGCGAAGTTTAGATTGGTGAAGATCACACACATTCTTCACTTATCGTTCGTCTTTCGCTTCATCAACACGTTGAAGACCTAAGACAGGCACTGCACTTTTGGGCAAGATGAGCACCTTCAGCTTCCGCACTTCTTTGTGTATCAACTTAGCTAGCTTCATGGCAGAGGGCCTTATCTTCTACTTCGTCAGCCGGATGGTCGAGCTAACGTTCAGGCAGTGGCAGGCCACATCAATTGGGATGCCTGTCATTTTCGCAGTGAACCAGGCAAATACTCCCAGATGACTCTGAAGAATGTGGACCAGCAAATTCTTATGCCTTGCATCAAAATTTTTGATGTTTAGAAAAGATTTATTGGGCTCTCTGTTATTCGTAGGAATTTCTAGAGTGGCCTAGCTGGTCTAGAGAGCTCCCTTTCGTTAGTTTTGGATGTCTAATGGCTCCTGCTCCATGCTTTAATTGCTCGGAGGTAGTAGGTTCGAAACTTCTCTAAGTTCACCCGCACAGTGAATGACAACGACTTTATATATGCTTAAAAGTACAAGAACTTGATACTGTTTCTAGAAGATTTAAGTCTCCGGCAACGGCGCCAAAAACTTGACAACAATTATAGTTTGATAAAAATATTCAATAATTGCAAAGTCATTATCAACGCAAGTATATGTATCGCTCAAGTAATACAAGGCTCTAATGGAGTCCTGGATATCAATCCCACAGGGAGTAATACTAGAGGCTACGAACTAAGATTTAGAAAATCAATACTTAATCACAACAATACTGTTCAAATTGCTTATTTGTCACTAATAGACAATTGAAATAAATATGCAATTTTAACAAACCCTTAATAAACTAATTCTGCTAATAAAATTTCTAATGTGAAGTTCAATATATAAGAAAACATCATTCTCCTTGTCAAGAAATTAAAGTGAATGGATAAAGTGAATTAATTCAAATTGTATTGTGTTAAATAGGAGCATACCTATTCTTTATCTTTTGGTCCAACGCTTGTTTACTGAATCTGCGGCTAGGCTGGGAGGATGCTGTAAAGGAATGAGATGCATTAAATATTGTATGTGCCAAATAGGAGCAATCATATTCTTCACTCTTTGGTCCAGTTATAAAGAACATTGACTAATCCTATGCTTGGTTACTGAATCTGCGGCTAGGCTGGGAGGATACTGACTCTCACTTCGGAGCTCTCAAGTTCTCTCGTCTGAGGGCTAACATCTACACTTCAACACCCAAACGATAGGATCAAATTGAGGATTTTAGTTTGTCACTAAAATCTTCAATTCTACGCCCGATAATTTTATTTTCCTATTTATTTGCATCCAACTTTCAAGAACTTGACCTCCCTAAATCTTGGATGCAATCTTCACTTTAGTTGTAAAAGTCAACATATTTTAACAAATCAATTGGCTAAATTGAAAGTAAATTAAGATCGAAGTGAAAAGATCATCACAACTTCTTTAACGTTCTCATGGTTCAACCAATTCAAATCACCATTTCACAAAATCTCAAGACAAGGAGAAAGACAGAGAAAACTACTCAGAACTCATGGAGAAGATATGACAAAACTTTGAACTTACATATAAAAGCAAGTTATACAAAATTCAATAAGTAAATACCACTTATCTCTAATTCCTCCACAAGCAAACTCCTCGAAGTTCCTCTGAATCTCTTCCTTTCTTTACAACACACATAATTCTTCTTCGAAGCGACAAGGAGGAAGAAATCTCTCACTTTCCCTCCACTCTTACAATCTCTCGAAGAATTCCTCACAATACTAACCCTAAATTAAACTCTCTACACTCTACAAACAACAAAAACTCAGCGGACATCACCACGGGATCCTCTTTTTTCGGCCCAAATGTTTTTCTTAATGTTGTAGAAGAGTTTTCTAAGAGTTGCCTAAGCGTCCCTTCAAAAATCGTCCACATTCAATGCACCTGTTAAGAGAACCACCGCTCTCGTCATCGGCGGTCTTCTAGAATATTTGATTCTGGACTCTCGGGAAAAACCCGTCGGCGCTGTTGGGCTCGCCGTCGGCGCCATAGTTCAAATCTTCATATTTTGGTGTTTTTTGCTCAAGATTCGCTCCTTTTTGCATCTTTTTGCTCTAATGACCATAATTCAACATATCTGCAAGAAAACTTAAAAAATACTATTCTTTAAAGTGCAATATCATCAATATTAGTATAAAATATGTATGAAAATCTCAACATATTTTTCTTTAGTCAAAATCCTCCAAACTTAACTATTACTTGTCCTCAAGTAATTCTAGTACTACATAAAAGTTATCATCTATTGTAGTAAAGTTTTAATTCAGAAATACTATAAGTTTGATTTAAGTAAATACCATAGTGAGATTTTCAGAAAAATTCAAGTAATTAAATTAATTCTGTTGGTACAAGACTATCTAATCATCAAATTTAAGAGTTCTAGTTTTCTATTTCATTTCAAGAATGACTATATGTTGTAATATTAAGTCACTTAGAATATTCAAATGATAGGAACTTTATGGGAACACTACTAGTAAAAGATCAAATGAATTATATGTTGTAATATCAAGTCACTTAGAATATTTAAATGATAGGAACTTCATGAGAACACTACTAATAAAAGATGCTAATCCATAAATATAAGTTCAGGAATGTATTTAGGTTTTCCCTTTATGTAGGTCCAAGTAAAGCCAATTTTTGATTAGACATCTCCTCAAACTTCTCCTNTTAAAATATAGTTTCCTTTACTTTAAATAGTTAATTATAGTCTTATTCTCTTATACTAAATATTTTAATCTATAAAATTAATTTTCCTTATAAAAATATTTCTTTAAATCCACTGTAATATTTAAATATTTACAAAATATAGTTATCTGAATTAAATTCACTATAAAAAATCATATTAATAATTTTTGAAAATATTAAAATTGAGAACATCTAATAGTTAATCTTTTTCTTCCCTATCCCAAACTTAAATTTTTCAATATGGAATGATACAGGTGGAAAGAAAATTCTAAATATAAATCATACCTCAATACTTTAGGCATTTTACTCATTCTGAAATTTTTGCAGTTCCTTCTCAAAATTTTAACTTCATCTGGTCTGTAATATTATGAGCTTTCTATACATATAAATCATTAGAGAATTTGTTGGGTAATGAAATTTTGAAATAACTACAAAACTAAATATTATACAAACATAATATTTCGCTAACACATCCACAATAAAACAAAAAACAATTACAAATATATTAAAATGCAAATAAAAATCACATCACATTACAATTTTACAAAGTACTAATCAACATCTATTATAACTTCGCATGCAAATTTCAACTACCACACTAAACATTTATAACAATAATTAAAAATTATCCAATTGCAACTCAAAAAAAAATGAGAAAGTACAAACACACAAACATCTATCTCTATTACAAAATTAAAAAAATAAAAGTACATCAACTACTATCATATATCAAAGTCCCCTACTATATCCTCGTCTCCTTGGTCAGCAGGTGGATTGGGTTGATACTGAGTATAACGGAGGCATTCAGGAAAAGTAACTTCAGACTCACCTCTGTAGTGTCGGGCTTGAGCTTTGTAGTAAGCTATCTCAAAGTCAGAATGCCCAGGCTCACCTCTGTAGTGTCGGGCCTGAGTTTCGTAGTAAGCTATCTCAAAGTCGGAATGTTTCTGTAGGTACTCACTATCATAATCATGTTTACGTTCTAATCCCTCAATTCTTTCATTTAATTGCTCTATACTCTTCCGCTGCAAGGTTAACTCATTGATTAAATCATTCAGGGTAGGGGAGCTAGAGGAAGGAAGGTGATAACTAGTAGAGGGGATATCTCTACTAGTAGAATGTTCTCGACTCCTACTCCCATAGCTCCATTTTTCATGAGATTCATGTCTTAAAATTAGCTTTACTAATGAGTTTCATAGGGTAAACTCATTCTTCATCATTTCAGGCTTCAACTTCAGAAAGTTGACAAAGTGCATAAATGAGGCCAAGATGTCTCAGACCTCCACTTGATTCACTCTTTGCCGTTGTCAATATATTCTTATAAATAATTCTCCAAACATTTATAGTTTCGATTATTCTGAATACAAAAATTCAGAATAGCTTTATCTCTTGTTACCTCACTATGGTGATAGGTAGGTAATATAGTAGAAGAAATAAAATAGTGCCACACTTTAGATGAGACAGTCAACATGGAAGCAGAAAAATTTACCCTTTCTCGTTGCTTTATCTTCCATGTCCCTTTTCCATCAGTGAGAAAGTTGATGACATCGTTCAGTAAGTCTTCCATTGTACTGAAGGTTTCATAATTGTAGCTATAGGAGTCTGAGACTTCATAAAATGAGTTAATGCGAACGACACTAAACTCAACAGAAAATCCCCTTACTCGAACGGTTCCGTCCTCAGAATAGAACGCATTGAAATAAAATTCTTTCACAATATTCATAGCAGTCTTATTGGTGGTTTTCCCACCTCCGTTCGGTAATAACTCGTTCAACTTCTCCTCCCGGACTCTCGAAAACACGATCTTGTATACATTTTTTCCCTTCAAATACTGAAGTAAATCTCAACTGAGCCTTCACATTGACGAAGCGAGACTCGTCAAACTCTAGTCACCTCTTTTATCACGGAGCCATGTCAATCTATTCAAAACTATAAAAAAATTCCAAAATACACTTCAAATACTCAAATAATGGCTTCCAAGAGTGACTTTAAGAGTTCAAATCTAAATTTCATAAATTTCTTCCANATTCCATGAATTTCTTCCAAATATTTTCTCCACATTCTCAAATTTTTTGGACCTTCTCAATGTGGAAGAAATTCAAGGTCAAAATCAAATATTTTTAGGTTGGAGTGAAGCTCTTACCGAGAGATGATAAAATTCAGTGTCTAAATGCTTTGAAATCGTCCCCAAATCCAAGATTTTCAAGCCCTAGATCAAAATTTTCGTTTTTTTAAGAGGAAGGGGATGATGAATAGTGGCGGTTGACTGGTCAAAACCACGGTTAAAAGTGTTTTTTCTGGATCTCACCGTCGGTGGGGTCTTCGACGCCGTTAGCAAGCTCTATTGAATTACTAACCTAAGTCTCGGGAAAAATCCGCTGTCGGCGGTGTCGATGTCGCCGTCGGTGAGATTTTCAAAATTGGGTCAATTTCTAGAATTTTGCGATTTCAATCAATTTCAAGTCTCGACGACATCCATTCAATCATTATAGACATAAATTTTAAGTGATTAAATGATGTACTAATACAAATAATTATATATAAATTCCAAGGGTTACAATACACATTACATGACACACCTAAGTTTGGTATTTTCTCAACCTTAATACATCAATTCAGCGTCGCAATCCAAGCCACAACACTCAAAACACTGAAAACAAACATCCTATGCTCAATCTCAACTATACAGAGATCTAAAAACAAAATTCTAAAGCAAAGTAAACACAAAAATCAAATCAAATTACACACATAGACATACAGGTAACAAGGTAAATCAACTACTCTTCATATTTAGTGCTAGATTCTCCTCTGAGATCGCCCATTGATCGAACGTGAACAAAGAGGTTATAGAAGGGTCGGTATGGAAATTCTTTAGTAGAGTCCTCTTCTATTATTTTCATCCTTCTCATCAATCGTATCAAACTTCCTTCAATATATCCCCAGAGTGATCAAAATGTTCTTTCATCCTCCAGTCTAGATGATCAAAGAAATCAGAGATATTGTTAATAACATTCATAACATTTTGTACCTCTTTCTGCACTTTCTTGATCCGGCGCAGGATCACTAGTGTCTTGTCCGGAACAAAAGGCTGAATAGGAAGTGAATTCTGAGATAATTAATCCACAATAATAGTCATATCATTCTCATCTTCATTGGCTAGGAACTTCTCGGTTGGGTCCAAAGGCTTCCAAGGTAGAAGTACTTTTTCCCAATTCTTATAAGATACTTGGAACTGATTGCAAAGTAAGAAAATAGTTGAAGGATGTCCAAGCCCTTAAGTTGATCCATGAACGATCACGCCCAAAACAGACTTTACAAATATCGATCCAATATCAATCGACTGTCTCATTTGGATACAGTAATTCAGAATATCACTTTCCTTAGTAACTTTACCGATCTTCATTGTCAATAATAGTTTTGCAGAAATGAATAAGTGCCGGTGTTTAGAAACGGGGTTTAGAAGTGTCACAGAAAAACTAACATACCCATTTTCTCTCATTACCCAGTCTTTAGTTTCGTCCGTCAAATATTGGTAGATCTCATTCATCATGTTTCTTGTCGGGACGAAGTTGGAATAATGGCAGACAGGAATATTCTCGATCATATATAACTCATTAATCCGTGCAGGAGTAAAAGTTATCCATCTACCTCGCACATAGATGACTAACTGGTTGATTCCATGAAAATTAGCATAAAACTCCTTCACCACAGGAAAAACTACGGTGGTTGTAGTGTAGCACAACACTTCCCATCTTCGTCACACAATCATCTCTTCAATTTTTGTCAAAGGATTGTTCAATCCTCGATTCATGAATCCTCTTTCTTTGATTAATCTCCTCTTCGTCAGCACTTTGTTGAAGATTCCTTGCACCTCGGAACTGATGAACTTTCTCCGATTGAACACTCGCAAACTATGGTTTTCAGGGGAATTGGACGCCATAGGGATGAATTTGGTGGAGTTTCAATTCATTTTTGGCGAAATACAAACTTAGGAACCGAATTTAAAAGTTTATAGGGAGTAACTCTAGCCTAAAACCGCCAAAAACCGTCATTTCAAACTCTGAAAACTGTCATCCCGCCGTTCTCGCCGTCGGCGAGCCTTTAGAATCAATTGTCTGGACTCTCGAGAAAAACCCGCCATTGGCGGCGTCAATGGCGCCGTTGGTGCCCAAGACAAAAATTTCACAGTTTCGCTTTGGTCCGAATGTGTTCCAATTTTTTCTATGGATTAAATTTTTATGATGAGTTAAGGGTAAATATGAGTAGCAGAGTTCAATACTACCACAAACTAACGATAATTTCAAATAAAACTACTATAATTGCAATAAAAATAAAGATAACTATGGGTTTCCTCCCATAAAGTGCTTGGATTAACGTTGTCAACCCGACCTATTCAGATATTATTCAGGTTGACTGATCATTAAAACTTCTTTAAAATTTGGTCTTTTACCTTTAAAATACGATTTTAATCTGTGTCCATTTACTTTAAATCTATTCTTAATCTTTTGATCTTCAATTTCAACAACTTCATAAGTATAAACTAGAGTCACAGTAAATGTTCCTAACCAACGAGACTTCAATTTCTTAGGGAATAACTTCAGCCTTGTATTGTAAAGCAATACTTCTCTTCCTGGTTCAAAGTTCATATGGTTAATCTTCTGATCATGCCGTAACTATAGTTTCTCCTTATAAATTATGTCGTTATCATAAGATTCATTTCTTAATTCTTCCCATTCATTCATTTATAACAATCGCTTCTCATCAGCATCTTTCAAATTATAATTGAATTCTTTAATCACCCAATATGCTTTATGATCCAACTCTACTGGTAAGTGACAAGTCCTTCCAAAAATTAGCGTAAGGAGTCATTCCAATAGGAGTTTTATAAGCAGTTCTGTAAGCCCATAATGCGGTATCCATTCTAGTGGTAAGGAGTCATTCCAATAGGAGTTTTATAAGCAGTCCTGTAAGCCCATAATGCGGTATCCAGCCTAGTGGACCAATCCATCCTGTAAGCCCATAATGCGGTATCCAGCCTAGTGGACCAATCTACTCTACTAGGGTTTGTAGTCTTCTCAAGTATTTGTTTAATCTCTCTATTAGAAACTTGAGCTAACCCACTAGTTTGAGGGTGATAGGAGGTAGAGATTTTACTTTTCTGCCAATCTCTAAATGTATTTATTCATAAACTGTGATCCTCTGTCAGTGATAATCATTCTCGGCATTCTGTATCTAAGCTGTCCTGTAAGCCCATAATGCGGTATCCAGCCTAGTGGACCAATCCGTCCTGTAAGCCCATAATGCGGTATCCAGCCTAGTGGACCAATCTACTCTACTAGGGTTTGTAGTCTTCTCAAGTATTTGTTTAATCTCTCTATTAGAAACTTCAGCTAACCCACTAGTTTGAGTGTGAAAGTCCTGTAAGCCCATAATGCAGTATCCAATCTAGTGGACCAATCTATTCTACTAGAGTTTATAATCTTCCAGTATTTGTTTAATCTCTCTATTAGAAACTTCAGCTAACCCACTAGTTTGAGGGTGATAGGAGGTAGAGATTTTGTGAATAATATTAAACTTTTCTGCCAATCTCTAAATGTATTTATTCATAAACTGTGATCCTCTGTCAGTGATAATCATTCTCGGCATTCTGTATCTAATGAAAATATTTTTCAATAAAAATCTTGAAACACTTTTAGCATCACAATGAGGTAAAGCTTGTACTTTAATCCACTTTGAAATGTAGTCTACTGCAATTAATATGTATAAGTTCTCAGATGAAGGAATAAATGGTCCCATGAAATCTAATCCCCATACATCAAAGATCTCAACTTCTAACATGAAATTTAAAGGCATTTCATTTCTTCTAGATATATTGTCTATTTATTGACATCGATCACAAGTTTTTATGTATATGTAAACATCTCTAAAGAGAGTAGGCCAATATAATCCAGCTTGCAAAATTTTATAAGTAGTTTTATCAATCACAAAATGTCCTCCAAATTCAGAATCATGACATTTTTGAATGATTTTTCAGTTTCTTCATAAGGGGTACACATCTTCTCATAATAAGATCCTTACATTATTTATATAAATTAGGTTCATCCCAAAAATATTCTTTCGTATCATGAATGAATTTTCTTTGTTNAATATTTTCTCCACATTCTCAATTTTTTCGGATCTTCTTAATGTGGAAGAAATTCAAGGTGAAAATAAAATATTTTTAGGTTGAAGTGAAGCTCTTACCGAGAGATGATAAAATCCGATGTCTAAATGCCTTGAAATCGCCCCGAATCCAAGATCTTCAAGCCGTAGATCAAAATTTTCGTTTTTTAAGAGGAAGGGGATGATGAATAGTGGCGGTTGACTTGTCAAAATTGCGGTTAAAAGTGTTTTTTCGGGATCTCGCTTTTGAATCATGGATACTAGCTACTCTTTTAGGATTTACCCTTTCAGAGGACCATTGAAAATTGTTGTTAGCCATCTCTTCTATTAACAAATAAACCTCATCAAAAGATTTTGACATTAAAGAACCACCAGCCGCAGTATCTATAATTGATCTAAGAGATTGCACTATTTAATTATTAAAAATTTGAATTATCAATCAATCTGGTAACGAATGATGATGAAACTTCCTAAGAAGATCTTTAAATCTCTCCCAAGCTTCATGTATCGACTCTCCATCAATCTGACAAAATGATGTTATGTAATTTCTAAGTTTAACAGTTTTGGATGGAGGGAAATATTTGGATAGAAATTTCTGTGAAAGTTCTCCCCAAGTTCTAATAGATCCAGGTGCTAACGAATTTAACCACATCTTAGCCTTATCCCTAAGTGAAAAAAGAAAAAATCTAAGTCTAACAGTATCGTTCTAAACTCTGTCATAGTTAAAGGTAGCACAAAGTTCTAAAAAACTAACGAGGTGTAAATTAGGATCTTCATTTGGTGTACCTCCGAATTGATTGTTTTCTATCATTTGGATAATAGCAGGTTTAAGCTCAAATGAATTAACAGCTATATCAGGATTTTGAATAGATAAGTGAATTTCATCTGCTGTTGGATTCGCATAATCTCGTAGAGGTCTAGGTTGATGTTTATTTTCTATTCCTTGATTGTTCATGTTGTTTTCCCTTGTGTCAGGATCTTTAGGTTCTTTTCTTAGTTTTCTAATTTTTCTAACAGTACGTTCTAATTCTGAATCGTAGGATATAAGATTTTCAGGTCCAAATTTACGCATATAATTGAAATTAGTACACAGAAAAACAGTTAACTAGATATGAAAATAAGTTGCAATTCAAGTAAAAGTTTTCTAATAGTCCTAATTTGTTCGTTACTCTAATTTTGATTTTTTTTACTCCCAGGAAACGACGCCAAAAACTTGACAGTGACTTTATATAGACTTAAAAATACAAGAATTTGATACTGTTGCTAGAAGATTTAAGTCCCCGGCAACTATGCCAAAAACTTGACAGCGACTTTATATATGCTTAAAAATACAAGAATTTGATACTGTTACTAAAAGATTTAAGTCCCTGATAACGACACCAAAAACTTGACAATGATTATATATTTGATAAAAATGTGTATAAAATATTCAATAATTGGAAAGTCACTTATCAACAGAAGTATACGTGTCGCTCAAGTAATACAAGACTCTAATAGAGTCCTGGATATTGATTCCACAGGGAGTAATATTAGAGACTGCGAACTAGGATTTAGAAAATCAATATTTAATCACAACAATACAGTTCAAATTGCTTATTTGTCACTAATAGACAATTGAAATAAATAT
>JXCR01136185.1:20951-103272 GCA_002079205.1 Phalaenopsis hybrid cultivar | reverse complement strand
GGAAAGGCATTGTGGTCAAGTGAGTTGGAAACCTTTCAAAAATGATTCATACAATTGCATTTCTGTAATGCAGCAATTTACCAGAATGGGGAGATGACATATATTATGATTCTCTCCAACATGGNAAAAAAGATTTCGGCTTCAATGCTTCATTAGCCAACAAATAAAAGAAAGGGGAAATGGCTTCAACTCAGATTTTTTTGTAAATCATTAACTTTTTGCAATATAAACAACCCCTCCTAACAAAAAAAACCTTCATTAGTGAGAAGTTTCAGAAGTTTTACCTTCGGTTTTAGGTAGAAGAATAGAAATTTGGGATTTTGGAGGTCTTTGTAGTCGATCCAGTCAATCCTTCCCAAACACAATCTGTGGCTCCATGAGTTCTCGGTGTTGCTAGCTTCACCCAACAAGGTGAGTTGCACATTTCTCTTCCCTTCTTCTTCTATCTTCTTGTTTGGTTCATCTTCTATGATTTTTTTTTGAGAATATTAAGTAATTTTAATTTCTTTCTCTTATAAAGAATATCCACTAACTTTAAAAATTTGTTTTGTTATACAAAATATCCACTTCTTCTTTCTTAAAGTTATCTTGTTCCCACTTAACAATATGTTACTCTCTAGAATATTCGTCATCCTTACTCTTAACTGCTATTAATGATTTCAGTGTAGAGGTTGGTGTTTTAAAATAGGGGCATTTACATACCTACTACCCAATTCCTATGTATTTTTGTATTTATCACCTAAACTATATATTTTACATTTATACTCCCCAAATCTTTCAAACTACACCAAAAATACCACTATTTCAACTTTTAAATGGTGAAATACACCTTTTCATGAATATGTAAGGTGACATTATATGTAAAAATTGTTGTTTAGGTGTTAGATATGTAAATACATTAAGAATTTTGTGTTATTCATGTAGGTAAATTTTCCTTTAAAATAATATAATCCATTTTATATTGATTTGTATGTCCATCTTGTGAAAATAAAATAAATTGAATCACTAGATTTGATAGGTCCAAATAGCTCTTGCTCAGGAGAAGTATGGAACAACATGTCTGAGTGTTTTGGCTGATTAAAAGTATTTTTAGGTGAGTATCTTGCACTGGAAACATAATTAATATTGTTTTAGAAGTTTTTCAGTGAAACTACCGTAAGATTTTGTGATGTCTTCTAACTTATTTCCGTTCTACGGAAGCTATGATAATTTGGAGGCCATTAGAAGAACTAGTGTCAAGGTTTTGTAACTTCACATATAATTTTGTGATCATATTCATGTTGATTGGAGGCATTCATTATATTTAAATTTATTTCACATACATCATATACAGTGACTCTTGTCATCTGCTGGCATTTATCTATCAATAAAAAATGTCAATCTTCTTATGTTTGTGTATTTATTTCTAGAAATTACACGGTTATTGCTAAGGCACTTATGCTTAAAAAGAGCACATATGACTAAACAAGTTAATATTGACAAGATTCACATTTTCCTCTACCACATAGGTTTATTAGATGGATCGTTATTTAAAAAGAAAAGAGCAGGTGAAATTTGATAGAGATAATCTTTCAGCTGACTCTGGGCTCTGTCCTTCTATGTGGAGTTATGATGTTAATGATAGAGATAGAGTACAATGAGCGTATTTTCTTAAAGGACTACATCAACAAAAAGGTCATAATCTTCCTCAAACACTAATAAATAACTTTGCCCAGAGATTTAATTCAGAATGGTTTGAGGATCATCCATCTTGGTTAGAATATAACGTGCAAAAATATGCAGGATGTTGCCTCTATTATTATTTATTTAAGCCTCAAGAATTGGTTAGAACAAGTCAATGAGGTGGGGATTCATTTGTTATGAAGGATTTAAAAATTGGAAAAAAAACTTTTTGCACACGTTTTAGATCATAACAATGCTCATTATAAGGCAAGACAAAAATGTGAAGATCTAATAAATCCTTAAGTACAAAGTGCTTCCACCATGTGATTGAGTAAGGATGTGGGGAATAAAAAAGATAATAAAATCATGTTGACCATATCTATTGATTGTTTTTTATTTCTTCTACAATAAGGATTGTCATTTTGTGGCATGATAAATCATCTGAATCAACTAATCAAGGAAATTATTTGGAGTTATTTCATTTTCTTGTGAACCATCATGAAGAAATCAAGAAAGTTACATTTGAAAATATAAACACAAAATTACAATTAATTTTACCGAAAGTTCAAAAAGAAACTTTGACAAGTTGTAGTAGTTGAGACTTTCGCTTCTATCATGAAAGATCTAGGTGATTCTAATTTTTTTAATCATAGTTGATTAGTCTTGTGATGTGTCAACAAAGGAACAGTTAGCTACTGCAATGAGATATGTTAATAAAAATGGGCAAGTTATTGAAAGATTTATTCGTGCTAAACATATTTCCTCAACAAACTCAGTTGCTCTCAAAACAGCTCTTGAATCCATGCTTACAAAACATTCATTAAGCTTACATAGGATATGTGGCCAAGGGTATGATGGGATATTTAATATGCTAGATAAGTTCAATGGTTTGAAAGCACTCAATCTTAATGATAATCCTTAAGCATTCTATGTTTCAGAAAGATTGACCAGCAACAGTGAAAGTCTTCTATCAAATCGAATGCTCATTGCTTCGCTCATCAGCTTAAGTTTATATTTGGTTTCTATAGCAAAAATCACCAGCAGGTTAAACATATTTTTGAGTTCACTTCAAGAATCCTAAATATGGTTGTAGCTTCTTGTAAGAGGAGTGATGCTCTTAAATCCATTCAACATGAGAAAATTCTTTTGCATCTTAGAGATTAGAATTTAATTAGCGCTCGTGGTTTGAATCAAGAACTTACTTTGCAACAAGCTAGAGACATTGATTAGAGCTCACATTTCAATAATTTAATTAATGTCACGAAAATATATGCATTTGCACTTGAAGTAACTGAGATTATAAAAGAAGATGAAGTGTATGATCAATAATTAGTTGAAATCGTTGTTATAAGTGATGCAATGAAAATTTTTAACTTTGTCTTCACAACACATTTAATGATCAATATTTTAGGGTTTATAAATGAATTGCCGTAAATTTTTTTAAAAAAGATGAACATATTGTGAATGCAATGAAATTAGTGTAGGTATTGAAACAACAGATGCAAATAATGCGAAAGACTGGATGTGAATCCTTATTAGAAGAAGCGACCACTTTTGTAATGTTTTTAAAATTGATATTCCAAATATAAACTTCACTTTTAAGGCCCAACGAAGAACAATGTGAAGAGGTGAAGAAATTACAACTTTCCATCATTATTGTGTTGAGTTATTCTACAATGTGATTGGCATGTAACTTCAAGAGTTGAAAAATAGTTTTTCTAGAGAAAATATTGCATTGCTTCTCTGTATAGCTTGTCTAAATCCAAGTGATTCTTTCTCAACTTTTGATAAGGGAAAGCTAATTTGTCTTGCATAGTTATATCTCTATGATTTTTCTATAGTTCTGCTTGTAGCTCTCGATGATCGATTATCTACTTATATTACTACAATGCACTCTAGTGATGATTTCTCATTCCTGATAGGTATTACTGACATTGCAAAATAGCTAGTTAAAACTAAGAAGTATTGTGTGCATCCTTTAGTTTACAATACATTGGCATTAGCTTTACCATTGCTACTGCTACAATTGATAGAGTTTTTTCTGCAATAAAAATTATTAAACATCAATTATATAATCGAATGAGTGATGACTAGCTTAATGATTGTCTTATTTTATACATCGAGAATGACATGTTTAACTTGATTCCTAATAAACTTATTGTGCAAAATTATCAATCAATGCAAAACATATTGAAAAGTTAGTAATCATTATCGTTATACATTTTTCTTGAACCCAATCATTATGATAGGAGTTAGTTCGGAAGATGTTCTGAGCAGTTTCTCTATATAACCTGTTGCAAGATAGCCTCTACTTTTCTTATTATCTTAAATTTTGAGATGTCATATGTGCCAAATCATTTTTCTTTTTTGTAGTATTCTTCTTTCCACTTCGTTAATTAGCTCTTACTTTATTTATCATTTATTATGCTTTTCTTTAACTGCTTATAACAATGATTGCATGAGAGAAATGTTCAAAGGTAGGGAACAACTTATGTATGTTAAATTTGCAAGAGTTTTCAAGTAAATATTAATTTTTTTTTATATTATAACATTTTTTACCTTTGTTTATGCTAAATATATTGGATGAAAGCTAGCCCTGTGATTTTTCTGTGTTGACGAAATCTCTTTATACTTGGTTGCATGAAAGAATCATTATTCTTATGTGGCAATGCCCATCTTCTCAAATGTTCCATCCGTACATATTTGCTCTTCTCATTTTCCTCAAGATTACATTTTTGCTCTTCTCATTTCCCTCAAACTAATTGCAGCGAGGCGAATGCTACGAAAAGATGGAAATTATTAAGATCTATTGTTGTTGATGATGAGACGAGTGGAGTTGCTAAGTTTTAGCCTTGGTTCCCTTGGGTTTGATCTATGAAGGCCTCAAATCTCAAACTTTGCATTAAATTTTATTGGTAAGTCTGTTTTTAATATTTTTTTTTACTGATTTTAATTGTAAATTATGCATATATTTTTTGATATAAATACATTACATTTTTCTGATAATAATTTTTTAATTTTATTTGCCTTCATGGATTTGACTTTTTACAGTCATAAAAGATAATTCTTCTGTATTTACATCTTCAACACTTTTACTTTTATATTTCCTTGCACAAAACTCGAATTTTTAACAACGCATAATAAACTAGGGTTGTCTGTGCGGCCACACTCAAGTCCCTTCCAGGAGGTCCGTGCTGCCGTGCCGATACTGCTCCATTTTCTGCTCGGTTCCGCGAAGGTCAAAGGAGAGCGCAGAGTAGGGCCATTATGCCCTATTCTCCTCGCCGCCTGCCATGGACGCTGCCGCTGCCATCACCACTGCCAACATTGTCTACCGTTTGGCTGCAACTTCTGGTATTGCCCCGAGTATCCGCTTAGCCGACCAAGTAAGTAAGCGCTGCTCCTTCATTGATATGGGATAATAAAAGATTGCACGTCCCTTCTCTGAATTATCTCTCCCTTTTCACACTGAGTTTGTCTTTATTTTAATTCTAACATTTTCTCTTACAATAGGGTTCGAGGTGCTGCTTTGGTCGTACGCGAGGCTTAGGGTTGTCTGTGAACCAAAGAAAGGAGAGATTTGTGATGAATTGCGGTGGAGAACGCAAGAGGGACATGATCTCTTCTGCACTGGTTGAAGGAGTTGCTGATAGATTGGAAAGTTCCTCACTTGAAATGGGTAGGCCTTTTTATTGTTTTATATTTAATCTGTTTTCTCGGATTTGATTATTTTTCTTTATTTGACTATCAAATATTATTTTATGTAACTAGAAAAATACACTGACGTGAATATGGAGCCAAGAATATCGACAATCCTGACTACCTTTGATCATTCGTTTGATCCGTATGGAGCGCTTAGCATCCCTTTGTACCAGACATCCACTTTTAAGCAGGTGACTTTAAAAAGCATCTTCATGTAGCCTCGTGATTCTCATGGTGTTTTGTTTTATTCAAATTATGGAACACAATAATACATTGTTGATCTTCAATGACTCTTCTTTTTATTGCTGCACCCATTCAAAGATGATACTCAGCTTAACAGAAGATATGAACTTGGGTTTATCGTTTGGACGATATGCTTTCTCATGGCGGGTTCACAAGATGACTTAAATTTAGGACCTTCCATATAACATGCTTATTGATTAAAAGCTGTTTTAGCAAGTTGAATATTTATTTATTTTTTGATTTCTAACCACCTGAAGTTCTTTCTTTTGTACTTGTGAGAATTTATGGAATGTGCTGTTGTTTTTTTTCTTCTTGATGCTTGGCATATATGAAGTTTTGGGCATTGCTTTAACTGGCCCATTTGGGCAAAAATGACAACAAATTGATATACATTCTGTTTGTTCATGAAAAATGCTAATGAACTGTCCTGAGTGATGATTTATGCTTTTCTTAGAAATAATTTCCAATGACAGCACTACTGTTTTTCCAAGCGTATGTAGGGTGTAACACCATACAGGAAAATTTATTGAGTTAGAAACAGAGTTATGTTTTAGCAAACAATCAGCGTAGGACATAAGAAGAATTTTTTTTAGCATTAGTTGTTTTATTGCTCATTCCATCCTTAGATGTGTGCTTTTTGTTGCATCATCTAATTCTACAAAAATATTTTATGTTTGAATGCTAGCCATCGGCCACGGAAAACGGGCCTTATGATTACACTAGAAGTGGAAATCCTACTAGAGATGTCTTACAAAGGTTTGTAAAAATTAGAAGTTCAGTCCGATTGTTCTAAGCTTGTGAAGCTGCAGGTACAGTAACCTGGTATACTATTGACTTGTATGTTTGCTGACAATCAGTCTTTTAGCAAAATTGGAGAAAGCTCATCGTGCATTTTGTTTCACTAGTGGAATGGCTGCTCTTTCTACCATCATTTCTCTTATTGCCTCTGGTAATTTTCTATAGATTGTTAGATTTAGTTTCTATTCAGGAAGCCAATAAATCTTGCAAGTTATATATGATTTTTTAGGTGAAGAAATTGTTGCTGGAGAGGACATTTATGGTGGCTCTGACCGATTGCTCTCTCAAGTGGTCCCAAGGAAAGGCATTGTGGTCAAGTGAGTTGGAAACCTTTCAAAAATGATTCATACAATTGCATTTTTGTACTGCAGCTATTTACCAGAATGGGGAGATGACATATATTATGATTCTACCCAACATGACAGGCGAGTTGATACATCTAATTTGCTTGAAGTGGCGTCTGTAATTGGATCAAAGACTAAGCTTGTTTGGTTGGAGAGTCCTACCAATCCTCGCATACAAATAGCTGATATACGTGTAATCTTATTGCTTTTTACTCAACTAAATTAACTCTTTATACGTGAAATAAGTATGATAAAGTTGCTTTCATGGCAAATGCAAAATTTAAATATCCTAGCTAATTTCTAGCATTGTATACATTATAAATACCCATTAAATTGATTTCCTAATTTATGAGATTTCATTTGAATAATTTATTTTAGTTCTTTTAAATGTCAATATGAGTATTTCTACTTCCCTTGCATAATATTGCGCATTCACATTACACACGTATGTACGAAGTATATAAGGTTAGTGAATCAAATTGAGCAGAGTATTATTGCCTTCAAGACTTTTCATTTTTTCTTAATCAAGTGGTGTTGAGCTTGAACATGGTAATATTTATATATTCTTATTCAAGCTTGTTTATTTCTTTTTTAATTTAGTTTGAGCCATGCTTAAGCTTTAATTGAACATAAAAAATATATTTGCTAAGAAAATAAACATGTAATTTTATTCTCTAGCATATGTTATTTATAATTTTCATCAAAATCTATACTAATTCATCCAATACTAGTTCCAATACTTTTAGAAACAAAAATGTTAATGAAATATAAAATTGAAATTAAATTGAACATTTGGCTATTTGCTCAATATGCACTTACATCATATTTATATGTCTAGTAATATCTTCATTTTTAAAATGCGTAGGATCAGAAAGTTTGTACAACATATAAAATCAGTCATTATATAACCATCACAACCATTATAAAATAAGTATTTAATCAAGTTATTTGTTAATCAACAAGTAAAAATATTAATGAATGTAAGTGGTTGAGTCAATGTTCAATATGATCGGTATGCTAAGCCTTTAAAATTATGCTCGATTTTGTTAAAATATGTTAATAAACACACATCATTGTTTTTTATTTAAATGAACATTGGATTATGCATTGTGTGATAGTTTGTTAACATTTCTAGGTATCTATGTTTGTATGCCCTTTAATAGGATGGTTATCACAACATCGTTTTTTAGCAGCACAAAATATTCTCTTACTTTCATCATTTTATGGTTGCCCTGCTTTTTTCGGTTGCTTTTTATAATAAAAATCTATGCGTTACTTGAGCTTCCAGAAAAATTTTCGCTACTTATCAATTCTATGTTTCCCCCACATGCTTTTGGTGCTTGTTTCTAGGCAGATTTAATGGAAGAATGACATGGTTAAGTACTTTGCATGCCAAAACTATTAAATTACTTTAGTGTTCTCTTTTGGAAATTTCAGAACAATATGACTGTATTGTGCTTGTTTAACACAAACTTGAACTTCACTGCAAAGCTGAATAGACTCGTTGAAAAAACCAGTATATGCAAAATTTATGTGCAGGAAGAAGAATTTATTTTTACTTCATGATTTTCGTTGGTTGATAAGAATGTGTGTGTTTTTAATATTGTGTATAGCCTTCGAATTCCCAAACCTCTAAAAAGGTAGTCAACATATATTGGCCATTTCCTCCATCATTTGCTTTGCATCAACTCACTATTGTTTATTTTTGTTTCCTTGTAAGTTCGTTTTTATTGTTATTGTACCGTGATTTGCTTTGTGATTGACTTTTTCTGAAGAAGCTTCAGAATAGTATCAATAATAGCAATTTTCAAAGTATGGTCAAGTTTCCTAGCAAAGAAAAGTTCTTCAGCATCTTTGCATTTAAATTAATTAATGCAAAGCATTAAATTGCCTTTGCATTATTGACGGAATAAATAAGTTATTGATGATAGATCTAATGATTCTTAGAGTCAATCCAATTTGGTTATAATAATGCAATATTTTCCAGTCATGTATGTCTTTAATGCACATAGAGTTGTTTCCCTTTTCTGCTATACATTTTACCTTAGTGCTGTTCATTTTTTGCTCGAGGGATGTATTCATTTGCCTATAAATATGCTCTTTTGACCTTTCTTGTCATAGGCTTTCCTTTTCTTTGTGCCATTTTCACAATATTTTTCTTTTTTTGATAAAGCATCATTTTTTTTATAAAGCATCAATTTTTATTTTCTTTCCTAATACACAGAAAATATCAGAGTTGGCTCATGCACATGGAGCTCTTGTTTTGGTGGATAACAGTATCATGTCTCCAGTTTTGTCTCAGCCGCTAGAATTTGGCGCAGGTTCCCTATGTTCTATATACCAAGGCCTCTTACTTGTATATAAATAACAGTAATGTGTTTTTTGTCTTCTTGCAGACATTGTGATGCACTCGGCTACTAAGTTCATATCTGGTCATAGTGATGTCATGGCAGGTATCCTTGCTGTGAAGGGAGAAAGGTTGAATTTTTTTTTGCTTTTACAAATCCCAAGTTAATAACTTTATACGGATAAGAGGATACAAATATAATTCTCAGAATATTTTGATATTTCATTTTAGAGAATGTTCCGTTCACCCAGTCATCTAACCGTTATAACTTAAATATTGTTTTGTTGTTTAAATTAGAAGTTTAGTCATGGATATGTGCCATTGAATTTCGTGAGTTAATGTCCTCTTTTGTGACAACTGGGGCAATGGAATGATATGAATTGATATATTGATTGCAACATAATTTAGAGAATGAGGGTGGACGTTGATGGGTGGTAGTGCGAAGAGATCTGGCAACTTGTAGAATGGGAAAATAGGAAGGAATTATAATGACTTCCAAATTACCTTAGGAATCCAGAATTGGGTTGGCTCACAGTTTTGTAAGAGGATTTTGGGCTTCAAACTATTTTGTGAAATTTAGAAGGGAAAAAAGATTAATTGTCATTGAAGAAAGTAAGAGAAATACATATTCTCTTATTTCTCAATTTACAATTATTCTCCTTATATAATAAGGAATTTATAGGGCAAGATTAATTACAACAATCATAACTTACCAAAGAAAATATAACTCAAGAAAGAAAGAAATATGCCATAATAAGAAGGGAATAAATGAGAATAAAACTGAAATATGAAACTTAGAATTCCACGTTCTCTCAAGCTGGGTTATAGATGCTATAAAAACCCAACTTGTAATTCAAATCAGCGAAGCTAACTAGAGGTAGAGATTTATTAAAGACACCAGTAACTTTAAAAGAAGTTGAAATTTATATTAAGTAAACAATGCATTCATAACATTTTTAGAGATAAATTATCTATCAATCTCAATGTGTTTGGTCATGTCATGATACACAAGATTCTTTGCAGTACTAATTATGACTTGGCTGTCACAGAACATCTTTATGAGATTAACGATGGAGTATCCGAACTAATTTATTAACCTTTGGATCCACATTTTTTCACAAATTCTCAAAAGCTGTGCTCGGTACTCAAATTTTACACTACTTCTATTGACCACTGTTTATTTATTGCTCCTGAAAGTAACAAGATTTCTTCGGACATAAAAATGATACCCGAAAGTACACATTCTGTCCATGAGTACTCATGGCCAATTAGAATCACTGTAAACCTCTACCTTCTCATTGTCCGATTTCTTAAACAGTAACTCTTTGTCGAGATGTTTTTAAGAAATCTCAATATTCTTTAAACCATCTGCAAATATTCTTTGTTTGGACTATTCATATGTTGACTCATAATGCCGACACAGTAAGCAATATTAGGTGTATTGTATGTGATAGATATGTAATTTTACCCACCAGTCTCTGGTATTTTACCTTTTTCGCTAGTTACTTTTCTCTCCTTCAAAGTAAATTTTTGTTGAAATCCATAGGAGTCTCAACAGTTTTGCACTCCAACATTCTTGTCTCTTTTAGTTGGTCTAGGATGTATTTTAATTGTGTTATCATAATACCCTTCTTGCAGTTGACAACTTTCATGCCCAAAAAATTTATCATCGCTCATAGATCATTAATTTCAAACTGAATGACAAGAACCTTCTTATTCTTCTACATAGATAGTGAGTACATTCTTCTTAAGTCTTTTGGTATGCTTTATAGATAGTGTATGATCTGCTTGATATTGGATAGTAGATTTTAGCGTATTGATACTCAAATCAAGCTCATAAGGATTGTTTGAGGCCATAAAGTGACTTTTTTTAGTTTACAAACTAGATATTTATTTTGAGTCATTTTCTTGTCATGGTGGGATTTTCAGATACATTTCTTCAAAATTTTCTTTCAAGAACGTATTCTTGATATTAAGTTGATGTAATTCTCACTCTCTGTTCACTGCCAAGGAAAGAACTCTTATAATGTCTAATTTGGCCACTGGAGTAAGGGTCTTCTTGGTGCAGCTGCAGCTTTTCAGCTGTAGCTGCACTACCTCAGGAAGCTGCTGCGGGGAAGCTGACTACCTATTTGTTGCAGCTGTGTGAAAATAGTTGCGGGGCAACTGTTTCTGGAAAAATAACCAGTCTACCCTTATTTAGTAAATTTTTTCTATAACAGAAATATGACACCAATATATTTGATATTTCAGAAGCAGAAATTTATTTCAAAACACAACAAAAGTTCTAATACACTACTCATTTAGCAGTGAGTACCAAAAGTGTTAGGAAAAAGAAAAAAAATCAATGAAATTACAAGTAAAATAATGATGTTGTTTTTAATATGAAGGAGATGGATGTCTCCTCCTAAACTGCCCTTCAATGATGCTATCAATTCATAATCACTTTCGACAGTGGAATCAACCTGACTGTCAGCCCATCGGGCCTCTATATAACTGTCGACCGTAGCTATGGGGCTGACGTGACCTCATAAAGGAAGTCTCTAGTCCGCAGTGGCATAAGAACCTTTAGGACGTCCCTGAAATTATGGAGCTCATCTTTCCCGAAAGCAATTAAATAGAATCAATCTGACATATAATGAGCAAAATAAAGAATTGTTCAAAATGAACCAAAAAAAGAATAATAATTGCAGTTCAACTAGTGCAGTAATTCAAGTAAGCTCACTGTAAAACTAAACAATCCTCATAATAAGAGCAAGTTCCATCAAGGAGTCCCTGGGAAAGCCATCATGCCATTGTCTTTAGTAACAAGTCACTATTCAACCATCTCTATCAAAGCTGACAGGCCCCTACTTGTTCTCAAGTATCTCATTTTATAAGAATGATCGAGCATATTACTAAAAATCACTTCTCCAACGCTTCAAGACATGTCCTAATTCCACCATAGAAATCATTTTCATAGTTCATATCTATCACATTGAATATATTACATCACCAATTACTAGAAAATATATTTTTTGTAGTTTTACAACTTGCATTAATAGAATAATTTTAACAGGGCAGTGGCCCCCTAACTTTTACCTCCTTTTAGTTTCTTACATAAAAAATTCTATATCTCCATTAGTTGCTCTCAAATTGTTTTTAGCATATGTGCACTACTTTTTTTCACCGTTAAAATAATAAATTCTATCTTCAATAAAAATAAATGTTTTAGCACACAAGGCACATAATATGACAATTATAATGGATGATTGACAATTTATAACCCAAAGAAATATCAGATCAATAACTTTGATGTTGTCATCTTTAGCGCATGATTGATGAGCAACTATCAAGAGATCCATTATACATTCAAATTATTTCAAATATAATACAATAACTTGCAACTATGAAGTATGTTAATTTATGTCATTCGATAGATATAGATCAAGCAAAAGCTTATAAAGTATTAAATCTTTTCAGCATCCATCTCCAAATAGACAAATGCTAGATATTTCATACAAGGAATATAGAGGAAGTTCACTTGAGTCAAATACACAAGAAATACTTTAAAAAATTCGAAGAAAAAATAAATAGTGCAGTACAGTCGTCCAATAATATTTATAATGTGACTTTTTGGCATTCCAAAACTCAAAAAATAGTGCAGTACAGTCGTCCAATAATATTTATAATATGACTTGTTGGAATTCTAAAACTCATTTCCTATCTTATGAAGTGGGATTTTTAGTATTGGCACTAATTCAGAAACAAAAAGATACTTACAAACAAGCATTTGTAACTTGTCAACATGCTCTCCATAAATGCATGGCTTGCTCGACTCCATACCCGTTGCTCGCATGTAAAGATAACAAAGAACGTTATAACATAATAAAAGACGATGGGGCGTTGGAGTTATCTAATGGCATAAGGTGATGGACGAGCAAGGGCAAATAACCATTGTCTGTGACTGATGAAGACAGATAAGCAAAGTTGGATGTCGGCATTGATCTATTACAGATAAAGATTGGTGATGGACATTGGCTTCTTTAGCTGTGATCAAAGACAAGCATCAACGAAGATTGAAGATAAATGTCTGTTGCTAATAGGAAATGACTTGGCATTTTCAAAGTCTCGTATCTTTCTTCACTAAAAATCCTCCATAAACTTATGAAAATTAGATATATATTTTTATCTTTGGACGGATGTTACAACTTTAAGCCATGATTTCAGACACTTCATCAGACCTGGAGAGATCACTATGTTCATTTTATGATTTTTAAACATCATAGTTTATTAATGATCACAAAATTGAGCAATATTAGTTTTGTTACATTTTTTTTCATGAATATGTTTCTTGGACTAAGGATACAAAATTACAAGAAAATTCTCCTCCAAATGGTCTTGAGGAATTTTTTATGAAACTTCTAAGCGTTCAATTTAGGTCCATTCAAAGTAAGTTGAAAATGTTCTTCACAACATTAAATTTATTTTATTGAACCACTCAATTTGGAATGTTGGTTCAAATAAAACTTAGATGATAGCGATAAATTCACAAAATTTTCAGCTGAAATATTATTTGGAGTTTGTATAGAATATCTCGATACCATTCTTTTCCTCAAAATGGTGACTTGGCCAACTGATCACTACAAGCATGACAACACTCNAACACTCAAGAAAAAAAAAAAAAAAAAAAAAAAAGAAAGCATGCCAAGCATGTGATTTTTTAAAAATTAACTTTTGCAAAATATAAAAATTTATAACTATTAAAAAAAACAAATACACCTCGTATATCAACATTTATGGAAAGAGTGCATTAAACTTTAGTTAAGAGAAAAAATAACTACCAGCAAAGCATTTTCCAACCTCAAGTGAGCATATATGTAAAAATAAAATATATATACAAATACTGTGTTGATCAACTAGGTTCTAAGTTCAGCCCGAAGAGCTTTGGCATTTGTTCCGACCTATCCAAAAAACATTGCATTTTCATACAGCCATTTCGTCAAGGACAGAATGATGATTAGGCGGCTTGTTTAGCGACAAAATCAATAGTTATTCCGCAATTAGCAAATCTCTAGAACTTTAGGTTGCAAATAACACATTAACTTCTATTTTATGTGTTTTTAGCAAAGGAATAATGGTTATTACTGTGTCAATATTTCACAAAAGCAGGTTTCCAGGTTGTGATGAGTCATATTCTCCTATTAGTGAGAGAACCAAACTGGTCATAAAATTAACCACTTTATTCTAGCATTCCTTGGCCTACAAATATACAAATAATCGTATCTCACAAAATTGGAATTTACTGGTGAGAAGTCAGATATGCGCTCAATTTAGATATTGTTAGTGTTTCTTGAGTGGAGCAATAGAAAGCTTACCAAAACCGCACCTATAATGGTGATACCCTGCTGCTCAAATCTTCCGGGTTGAAGTAGCTCAACAAAGCATCCATGTCCACTTCCATTTCGAGCACTAGCTGAAAGCGAGATGCCGAACTACCGCTGAACAGGAATTAGGGCAGGAGCGACGAAGGGTAACCATTTTAATAATCCATTACTCGAATGCGGGCCACGGGGATCGATCCGCGGCCCGCATTTAGGCAAAACGACGGTACACCGCGCTTGTGAAGCCTTCCCAAACGGCCGCGATTCGCGGCCAGGCCCCGCACCACGCTTCTACCACCAAACCAAACGAACCCTAAATGTCCCTTGATAGTCTATCCCATAAGACCGAGTAAAAATTTGGCCACCAACCTAGTCTTGAATCTCTTGATGCTTCCGTTTGCTTTGTAATTGACATTGAACACTCATTTGTACCCAATGGATCTTTATCTAGAGGAAGCTTTGCAAAGATTCATATGAGATTTAGGTTAAGAGCTTGGGTTTCCTCTTTAACTGTCTTTTTTAATTCTGGACTTTGAAATGTTTCATGAATGAAAAAATACACAAATTTTAATAATATGAACCTCTTGTAATACACACAAATGTCAATAATATCCTAAATAACTTCTAATTTTGTCGCAGGGGGCCTATGATTCTTCAAAATCAATTTTCATAATTTGGTTATATTCATGTACTAATAAATTAGCATTATTTCTTATGACCTTGTCGGAGTCATCAAACTTGTTCTTATTGACCCACTTTGTTCATGTAAGATGTTGCTCATTGGGCATCTACACTAACTCCCAAATATTATTTATAATAAATTAATTTAATTCTTTTTTACATTATTAATAGCGAAAATTCATCTGCTAAAGCTTCATCTATATATGTAGGCTTAATTTGTGATAGGAAGATAGAATGTTCTATCTCCTTTCGTATTGCATTCTTAGTTCTAACTTTCTATAATGGTCCCTTATAATGAGTTCCTTAAGAGTGACTAGAAGCATACCTTCACTCTCTAGGTAAGTTTTGTGCAAATTGAACTTCTTTTGATGTTTTTGGCTAATCCAGGATTAGATATTCTAATCTGCAAATTCTTTATCATCTAAATCTTTTGTTTTAGGAAGTGTCTGATGCTACTAATAAAAGATCACAGATATTGATTCTTTGACAGTCAAATTTTTTTTATTGAAAACTTTATATGGCTTGCTTTGATGAGCACCGAAGGAGCTTCATTAGATCAGGTATTAACTTTAGTAAAGCTTTCTTTTCCATTTTTTTTAATATAAAACAAGTGCATCCTAACCCTTGATAGTGTAATATATTAAGCTTTTTTTTTTCAAAGTTAATATATTTTTTTCTTAATGATTGATATGTTGTACATGTTATTTATCACAAGTATTTATTGCTTTAGCCTAAAAATATTTTGAAAATTAAAGTACCCTAAACATTTTTTAGCCATATAAAACGAAGTTATAATCTTTCTTTCTATCACACAATTATGTTAGGGCGTCCTAGATGCAAAAAAAAAAAAAAAAAAATTTAATCCCTTTCTCATCATAAAAATTCTCACATTTCTCATTTTCAAATTCTCATCTGTGATCACTCCTAGTAATCACAATGGATGATCTATTATTTTTTTTTTGAATTCGTCTTACAAATATTATAAATTTAATAATCACGTCACTCTTACTAGATAGAAATATTACCTATGTGAACCTAGAATACTTATCAACTATGATGTACCAATATTTCTTTCTTAAACTTGCAGAAGCTACAAGCTCAAATAAGTCCATGTAAAATAATTCTAATGGTCTTGAAGTGCTCACTTGGTTTAATGACTCAAAAGATCTATGAGTTTGTTTGTCTAATTGACGGTCAACATATAAACAATCGTTATACTACTCTAAAATAGCTAAATTTATTACTGACTCTTAATTATGCATGCTTGCATAATCAAATCATCTTAGCCAATGCCCTGAATTATCATGATAAATTTTTAAGCATTTCTGGTTTTAACAACTAATTTACGGAGTTCCCATAGGTCAAGATTACTTTACCTATGATTAGTAAATAAGACTTCATCATTTAATTTACTTAAATATTAAAATGAAAAAAAAAATTAAACATAGTATTCTTTATCGCACAATTAGTCGTTGCTAATCCTATTATGTTTTGCCCTATAAAGATATTTTGGATGGTGTAAGGGTCATAGCCAATGATGCTAACTTCAATTTTAATTAAACATTAATACACTCCAGACTCAAAATCAGCAAGAAATAGTAAAATGATGATAGATAATTGAAACAAGTCAAATAAGGCCTGCTCTTATGAAAAACAAATGCAAACATGCGATATACAAAAGTTTATTTACTTTTGTGAGGTAGATCGACTCTCTAACACCCTAGACGTGACTAGGAATACCACCAAAAGAAGAAAAACACAATACCCTAGACGTGGCTAGGAATACCACCAAAAGAAGAAAAACACAACAACCAATAAACTAATGCATAAATAGATTAACCCTATGTTACTTTCTTTAATAGAATCCTCTACAACAATTCAAAACCTTCCTTCCACTCTTTCTCTCCATGCTCCCCTAATTTCTCCTCCTTGAGTATGTGATTAAGGCCCTCGTGGCTCCCACCTGCTCCTTGGCCTCTTCAGCCGTGGCAAATTGCCGCTCCTTGCCTTTTTTATCCACGACAGATTGTCGCTCGGCCTGCTCAACTCTTTCTCGCGACGCAGACTGGCCTTTCTGCTAGATCGGGTAGCCTTTAACTGGTTCAGGAGGGACTGGTTAGCTTCTTTGCGTAACAATACTCCTCTCTCGAAGAAGTACATTGTCCTCAAGGTGGAAGGATGGGAAATGCTTGTGGATCACCTCATAAGGCTTCCAACTTGCTTCATCTCTGATAGTCCTTTCTACTTAACCAATATATTTGCTCCCCCTACTCCTCGGTGCACTTCTTCGATCTCTTGTGGCTCCAAAATCACCTACAAGTGTCAGCAGTAGTGTAGACGAGGGTGTATGATCTCCAATCACACGTCTTAATTGTGATACATGGAAGACCGGGTGTAGTGCAGATGAAGGTGGTAATTTCAAATGGTAGGCCATTGCTCCGATGCGTGCCATCATCTCATAAGGTTCAAAGTATCTCAATGAAAGTTTTTCGATTCTCCTCCTGGCCAATGGCTTTTGTTGGTAGGGCCTCAGCTTCAAGTGGATCATGTCCCCTGGTTCAAATAACATCTCTCTCCTTCGTTTATTCGTTTTTCTCTTCATGATTTGTTGAGATTTCAATAGATGCCCCTTGAGCTCAGCTAGGATCCGGTCCCTCTCCAAATACTAATTGATGCTGGATACGGCGTAGTGATATGACCATAATATATCTAGTGAGGTGGATCCCGACCATACAATATTTTGAAAAGGGTGGTATGTGCTGTGGTGTGATACGAAGTATTATATTAATATTCTGCCGACACAATCCACTTGGCCCATGACTTTAGCGTATTAGATACAAAACAACGCAGGTATGTCTCCATGCTTCTGTTTATCACCTCCTTCTGCCTATCGGTCTGGGGATGATATGCTGTGCTTCTCTTAAGAACTTTTCTTTGCAACCTGAATATCTTTTTTTAGAAGTGGCTGAGAAACACATTGTCCCTATTTGAAACAATTGATTTTGGTATTCCGTGCAAACGGACCACTTTCCAGATAAACATTGCTGCGATTGAGACCGTCGTGTAGTGATGCCGCAAGGGAATGAAATGTGCATACTTACTCAGGCGATTCACAACCACCATGATCACCGTGAACCCTTCTGATCGTAGCAATTCTTTGATGAAACCCATCGTCACTTCTTCCCAAACCTTCCCCTGATAATGCTAATGACGCAATAACCCTCTTGATGTCGTGGTCAAGTAATTGTGTCTTTGACATACGTCGCATTTTGCCACCATCTCCTCGACGTCTTTGCACAATCCCACTTGATAAAGTTCTGTCGCCAGAAGACTGCAGGTCTTCTGCACCCCTTAATGTCTCCCAATCGCATTGCCATGAAACTCCTGTAATAATATGGAAATATACTCCGATGTCTTGCGTAGCATGAATCACCTCTGGTGGAGCAGCTACTGCCCCTTCAGTGAATATCCTGGGTCACTGTTCGGATCTTGTAGTAACGACCTTTTTCTTCCTCAGCTCCTCATTCCGTTCACTCTTTTGTCTCAGGGCTTCCTAATCTATGATCGAAGGTACTGATAGAGCCGTCAATTGGGGTTCCTTCACCTTTCTCTACAATGCGCCCGCTGCCTTGTTCTCCAATCCCGTTCAGTACTGGATCTCAAAATCATACCCCATTTGCTTGAATAGCCCTCTCTGATGTTCCGCATTCACCATCCATCGCTCTAGAAGGTACTTAAACTCTTCTGATCTATCCTGACCAGAAAGTGTTGTCCCAATAGGTAGGGCCGCTGCTTTTGAATGGCCGAGACAATCACCATCAATTCCCTTTCTTATACTGACTTCAGCCTTGCTTTGGCTGTAAGAACCTGATTGAAGTAGGTATTCGGTCGCTGTTCTTGTCTGAGAACTGCTCCCAACCTGTATTCTGATGCATCTGTTTCCACCGTAAGCATTTTATTAAAATTTGAAAGTGCTAATATCAGGACATTGGTCATGGCTTTCTTCAGATGGTCAAAGGCTTGTGTTGCTGCTTCCCATTTGAATTTTTCTTTCTTTGACTGCTTCTTCACTGACCATGCTATCATGCCATATCTTCTTATGAACTTCCGATAGTAGCCGGTGAGACCCAGGAGTCCCCTCAATTATTTCAAACTCCCGGGAAAGGGCAATCAACCATGGCCTTGATCTTGGACTGATCCACTGCTATCCCTGTTTTGGTCACCACATGTCCTAGGTACTCCGCCTGAAACTGTGCAAAAGAACATTTCTTCAAGTTGGCATACAATTGGTTGTCTCTCAATGTCTCCAGGACTTTTCTTAGGTGCTCCACATGTTTTGTCTTTGTACGACTGTAGATCATAATGTCATAAAAAAAACCAAGACAAATTTCGGATGTAATGTTGAAAAACCTTATTCATAAGGAATTGAAATTGTCACTGGAGCATTGGTGAGGCCAAACGACATTACTAAGAACTCGTAATGTTCTTCATGTGTCCTGAACGTTGTCTTGTGCACATCCACTGGATTCATCATGAACTGGTTGTGATCCAGTTATATAGCAGTTGTTGGTATATATATAAATCAACAGGAGAACGATCTTTGAAGCGAAAAATAAAACAAGAAAATTCACACTAGAAAAGAATAACACAGCGGAACACACAGATTTACGTGGTTCAGCAAATTACCTACGTCCACAAGAGTTGCAGAAGATTTTACTACTTGAGGAATTTACACAAGTCGATCACCTCGACTTACAAGAAGAATCTCTCACTTCGTTGCTCTCTGTTTCTCTTTCCCTGTTCTTCTCTCTCTACATCGAGATACACCGAAGAAACTATACAACGAGTTACACCGAAGAACAAACACGTATAACAGAAATAAACCTAATTTCTTTTCTGACATAAGCCACCAAGAAGAAGCCAAGAGAGAACAATATTTTTCTTCTTTTTTCTTCTTTCTTCTGCCACAAGGCTCCTTGCACTTCTCTTCCACTGTCCCGTGGAAGCTCGAAGAACTCTTTCTCTATCCCGAGGAAACCCGAAGAAGCAACACAAAAATCGTGACTTATCATCATCTGAGGGAGAGCCACTCCTTTTTAACGTGAAACCGAGTGCGTGAGCGGTTGAACGGGACGAATCGAAGCTTCGCTTCGCGACAGAGAATCGCTGGCGCCGATTCGCGAAACGTGAGGAGCAGGAGCGAGCGGGAACTGATATCGCGAACAAGGGAGACGGGAGACGCAATCGGGAGCGTTCGAGACTTTTCGNAGAATCGCTGGCGCCGATTCGCGAAACGTGAGGAGCAGGAGCGAGCGGGAACTGATATCGCGAACAAGGGAGGCGGGAGACGCAATCGGGAGCGTTCGAGACTTTTCACGAGATAGAGGAGGCGGGAGCGGGAGATCGGTCTCCAGCACTAAAACTTGTGGTATCTTGACTTAAGATCAATTTTTGAGAAAATGACCGCCACATAAAGCTCATCGAGCAACACATCAATCACAGNCTCCAGCACTAAAACTGGTGGTATCTTGACTTAAGATCAATTTTTGAGAAAATGACCGCCACATAAAGCTCATCAAGCAACACATCAATCACAAAAATAGGAAGCTTGTCCGACACCATCTTTTTGTTCAAAGCCCGGTAGTTCACGCAAAATCTTCAACTACCATCTTTTTTTTCACCAACTAGACGTGACTGGAAAAATGGTTCAAACTGGGCCTAATAATCCTAGCCTTGAGTATTTCGCTGATCAGCTTATCTATCTCATCCTTTTGAATCTGAGATTACCTGTATGGTCTGACGCTGATTGGTGAAACACCCTCATTCAATGTAATAGCNCCGAGGAAACCCGAAGAAGCAACACAAAAATCGTGACTTATCATCATCTGAGGGAGAGCCACTCTTTTTTAACGTGAAACCGAGCGCGAGAGCGATTGAACGGGACGAAGCGAAGCTTCGCTTCGCGACAGAGAATCGCTGGCGCCGATTCGCGAAACGTGAGGAGTAGGAGCGAGCGAGAACTGATATCACGAACAAGGGAGGCGGGAGACACAATTGGGAGCGTTCGCGACTTTTCACGAAATAGAGGAGGCGGGAGCGGGAGATCGGTCTCCAGCACTAAAACTGGTGGTATCTTGACTTAAGATCAATTTTTGAGAAAATGACCGCCACATAAAGCTCAATGAGCAACACATCAATTACATAAATAGGAAGCTTGTCCGACACCATTTTTTTGTTCAAAGCCCGGTAGTTCACGCAAAATCTTCAACTACCATCTTTTTTTTCACCAACTAGATGTGACTGGAAAAATGGTTCACACTGGGCCTAATAATCCTAGCCTCGAGTATTTCTCTGATCAGTTTATCTATCTCATCCATTTGAATTTGAGGTTACATGTATGGTCTGACGCTGATTGGTGAAACACCCTCACTCAATGTAATAGCGTGCTTGTGCTCCTTTCGAGGAGTTAACCCGCTTGGTTGTTGGAGGACATATGTAAATTGCAGTAGGAGCTGCTGGACCCTTCTTGGAAATTCTGTCAACTCTGAATCTCGAATCTCCTCAATGCTCTGAAACTCTTAAGTATCCCAGCCTTGCTCTTCGAATCGACTTGACCATGATTTTGAGTGATACCATAGTTTTGCATAAACTGGCATGTCCTCTCAGCATCACCTTCCTACCCTCCACCTGGAACTCCATCGCCAGGGACTTCCAATCCACCTTCATCTCCCCAAGCGTTCGTAGCCACTTCATTCCCAAAACAACATTTGTGCTGCCTAAATCTAAGGGAAAGAAGTCCTCCACCTGTAGGCCGTGGAGTGTCAGAACCAACCCCCTGCAAATTCCCTAACTTTTCTCTACCTTCCATGTTCCTATCATGACGTTGAACCTCCTTGTAGTCACCGGCTTCAACCTTAGCTTCTTCACAACCTGTTTTGAGATAAAGTTGTGTGACCCCGCTATCCACCAATATCACAATCGGCTGATTCCCGATCCATCCCCTCACCTTCATAGTGTGTTTGAGGGTAAATCCCACCACCCAATTAAGGGGAACCTCCGCTACATCCAAATGCAGATGCCCCTCCTCCGCTGCTTCCTCTTTTGATTCCTCACTTTCTGTATCCTACTCCTGAACTAAAAGAACCTGAATGATGTGCTCCTTGCAATGGGGTCCTGTGATTGGTGCCCTGTGGTATATTTCTCGTCATAGGAGTAACACAATCCTTTCAGTTTTTTGTCCTGCACTTCTGCATCTGTGAGTTGCTTGAAATTACCCTGGGCCGGGGTCTTATACTCTTATCCTTCGACTTCTCTTTCTGAATTGACACTATCTGGGCCCTCAATGTTGTGGCTGTCACGACGCTCTTGTAGAATTCTCCGGTGTTACCGCATTTGCCGGTCTTCTTCACCTGTTTCTTATACCCCATCATCTGAGCGAGCTCCATTATTTCCCTCAATCTACGCGGTCTCATGGGGCCAATGGTTGCTTTTATGTCAGGCTTGAGGTCTTTTAAGAAGTTCTTTTCCAGTCCAACTGTAAAAATCGTCCTCAACCTCCCGATAAGTGCTCGAACTTCTCATGGTATTCCCTAACCTTTCCCATCCGAGTCAGATCATAAAATTGCTCATGTAGGTCGACTTGGAAACGCTCCAACAAGCAATCCTTAAATTCATCTCATGAGTGTATCAGATATCTTGCATCCGCCTATTTGAACCACGCTGAAGCCTTCCCCTCCAAGCATAATCTCGCTATCATGAGCTTCTCTTTCTCAGTCAACCCGTTGATGCGAAGTATCGCTCCACCCTGTACACCCATCCATACGCATCCTCCCCTTCGAAGATTAACATTTTTAGTTTCCTGACCCATGCATCTCTACCCCAGCTTCCTCTTCCTCCGTTATTTACTCCCATGTATCTAGGGTGGAACTACATTCTTCGATTTTCAGCCCATCCTCTCCATCTGAAGTCTCCACTCCTCCTTTTGGAGTCCTAGGGGGTCGCTCTTGTAGGTAGTTGATGTCTTCTTCCGTCGTCTTTTCGCTGGATCTCCTTCCCTTTTGACCCGGCCAAGGATTCCTTGATCAACCCTTTGTTAGGATTTGCAACTGGAGCGGTCGACACGACCTTGGATTGCATCTCTATGAGCTTTTTCATCATTTCCTGTATTTCTCCTATGCTTTCAAATCCATCATTCATTCGGCTTTCAGTAGAAGATGATCTGTTTTTCATGGTAGCAAACCTTTCTTCCATACCTGATCGGATTTGCCCTACCTCTCCTTTTAGAACACCAACTTTCTTTGCTGCTATCCTACCAAGATCCATGCTCTGCTACCAATTTGATATGCTTCGGACTCAAAGTCAGCAAGAAACAGCAGCAAAACAATGTAAGATAGAAACAAGTCAAATAAGGGGCTGCTCTTGTGGAAAAAAAAATGCAAACAAGCGAGATACAAAAGATAATGTACTTTCGAGAGGTAAATCAATTTTCCCACACCCTAGACGTTGTTAGGAATACTACCAAAAGAAGAAAAAACACAGCAGCCTAAATGCCTAAAAAAGATAATCACTAGGTTACTCTCTTTAATAGAATCCTCTCACAACAATTCAAAACCTTCCTTCCACACTTTCCCTCTAAATCCCTCTAATTTCTCCTCGTTGATTATGTAATTAAGGCCCTCGTGCCCCCAACATGCTCCTTACCCTCTTCAGCCCTGACAAATTGCCACTCCCTGCCTTCTTCGGCCTGTCCGGCTCTTTCTCGCTACGCAGACCGCCTGGGTTAGGTGGCCCTCGACCGGTCCAAGTGGGAGTGGTTCATTTTTTTTGCGTAACAAACATCCACTAGGTCTTTTGGTTTGCGTGTAATGTCCTGTATCGAAATGTATGCTTCGAACATCTGCTTTCCAAGTACGGTTTACCTTCAGTGGATCTCTAGTGAAGGCATACCTATAGAATAATTTAGTCGGTCAATTTGGGAGCCTAAAATACTGTCTACATTGGTGGAATGAATAACAGGATCAAATCGTGTAATAAGATTTTCGCTATCTGTGCATGTGTGAATCAAAGAATCTACACATAATGGGATGTTCTATGTAACTCTACTTCTATAGTTTCAAAATTTGCGTTTCAAATCACTGCACATCGTTCAACTAATTTGTGTTCTGCATCAGGTTTGAAATATAATGTTTTTTTACCCTTAGATTTCTATAATTTAATGAGCAATAAAAAAATCTCCTGATTTTCTACCATTTAACTTTAACTTTTAAAATACATTTTTCTCTAAATAATTTGTTAAATAAGCTTTATCCTGCACATGTGATTTTTCTTATTTGGCTTGCTGTGCATTATTTTCAAGTTCTAATTATTGTAATGATAAACATCGATTGTTAGATCAGCAACTATCCTTGAGCATTGGTTTGCCTCTAGCCGACAGCACCTTGCATTTTCTTGACCTTCTTGGATGTAGACTCTTCAGTTCCTGTGTTTTAATTTAGAGGGCAATTCAACTTAAAGAGGTCTTGCTTACATTTAAAACATGTCGGACTTTTTTTCTCTTAGGAGGTTAATTTTTAATTTATTTTTGAAATTTAAAATTAGATTTCTTACCCTTTTTGTTTAGAAATTTTTTTTTGAACATTCTTCCCAATTGATATAATTTTATATATTTTAGTTCCAAGTCATCACTAGTTGTTTTTGGGAGTCACTCATTGTCACTTAAGTCGCGATAATTGGTAACTATAATTTATTTCTTTCTCTTCATACTGCCTCATCTTCTTCTCATAACAAGATCTGTTGTTAATGTGCTATTAAACAATCATCCAAATTACTAATGATCGAAGAAATTAATCTCTATTTTAAAAAAAAATAGATATCTTTAAAATTTACACTCTTGGCAGAGATCATATAATATTATTTATATGTTTTTCGTTAGGAGTGCTCTTTACTAAGCGCGTGTAATAACTATTTTATTTAATCGTCTGGACATCTTTGTAAATTTTTCCGTGAGCTTCATTTTGAATAGATTGTACCTTGGATTAGATATTAATTTGTTTTGTTTTCATCTGTTTTCTTGTACATGCTGACCAATTTGTCCCATATTTAATTTTTTGTTCTAAAATTTTAGATGTTCATGTAATGATCATATACATTCGCTCGTTTACTATCAATAAATCTTAGTCCAACTCTATTGGTGTCCATTTTTCCATAGGTTTTGGAATTTCTTTATCGTCAAATGTGACAATTGTGAGACTTTATAGCCTTCTAAAATGTGGTTCTAAATTCTCATTTCATGTGATTGTAATTACATCATGAACCTATGTTTTTAGAAATTAGTGGAAATAGCGCTAAATGATAATGGTGGTAATGTAGTGGAGTGCCTTTTATTTTATTTATTGATACGATCGGAAAATATTTTTAAATCAAATTATGTAAACCGTGGGGATCATTCTTTGAATGTGCAGTTAATAATTATAGATTTCATGCCCTAATATCAATTTTTGGTTTACGTGAATCCAAAGAGAAGGCGGTGGGAAATTGGACTTGTGTTATATTTCAAATAAGATCTATTTTTAATTGTTTTTTAGATGAAGCATTAAATAAGATATGTTTGAAATATTAATTGAGAAATATGCGTTAAAGGATAATTTTCAAAAGCCAATAAGACATATATGAGATATAAAAATTACAACATCAAGCATATTGCATAAAGAGAACCATACAAGCACTTAGTAATTTTTATTTGGTTCAGTCAGAATTTACATCCATGTCTAGGTGTTCACCATATCTATGATTTTTGCATTGACCGCACTAAATAAAATTGTCACTCCTTCAGTGGGTAAAGTAGTCCTTGTATCACACTTTGGGAGTATCTTTCATTTACTGATATAACCTTTCGGTCTCCTTGGCAAAGATACTTTTCTAAACATTCTTCAGCAGAACACTCAAATTATAATATATAATAAACTAGTAAGAAAACTACAATAAAAAGAATTGGATTCTTACACGTGTATGCGATCACATGTAAAGAAGCCAAGCTCATCACATCACCAAAATATTAGATTTCACCATAATCAAGTTAGTAATTCTCTCTTTTTTTTGTGTCAACAGCATTTAAAAAATATTCTTTGCAGGAAACTACTTGGTGGATGTTTGGGAGAGGAGAGGGCTAGGATTTTTTTAAGGAAAGATGCTTCTAACAATTAACTATGATCCAAGTATTAAGATAGTTTATATATGAGGTGGTTACGTTTTGATTTTTTAATAACTTTTTTAAAAATAAGTTAAAATTTTCTACTTTTCTCCCGGCAGCAACCTCTTCAAAATCCTTAGATTTTCAAATGAAATTCAAATTTAAATGGTTTGAAATCATCATTAAGTTTTGGTATTTTAATTTTTGTGAAGATTTGTAAAAGATTCCCAAGGCCGACTACACTTTGAGGAGACCTATTATTTTTATTTTCAAGGTCTGAACTTTTTAAAATTATATGAAGCGTTGCAATATTTTTTCGAGACAACAAATGCTTTGTGGAGGCTTTTTTATGTTTACTTTTTATCTAATTTATTTCATAAAATTAAAAATATATTCATCAAGTTCTCTATTTATGAAACTATTTGTAATTTTATTGATAATATTAAAAAAATTAATATGAAAGTATACTTTAATGACTTAATATGGGTGGGTGATACCTAAATTTTATTTACTTAAGAATTAGCTGAAACCATACTTGCTTATCTGTGATATTTTTGATATTTTGTTTTGTGTGGCATTTACAGTAAAAGAAATGTTGTTTCCCATATTAAGCCATTAGTCTTGATGTGAGCCGTTTTGATGGTGTACCCGTTACTTGGAATTACTGAACTTATGAAACCAACAATTCTTTATTTTTTTGGTGTAATTTATGATGATCAAAATTTATAGAATGCCATGAGTTTATGAGGCTGATAAATACCCAAATTGAACCTATTATTTAGTCATTTTTTGCTCAGTCACTGTACATTTATTCAAGAATAAATGCATTATTCTCTTGATCTTCAGAAGTCCAGTCAATCAAACGAATTCTTGTTACTGATTCTATTGAGGAAATTATTAAACTTGCAATTGAATAGAAGTATCATATAGATTTTTTTCTCACCTTCTTTATTAGCCTGCATAGTATTTCAATTTTAAAGGCTGTCTTTGAGGCATTAAATAACGAGAATTAAGATAATGCTATTAAATCAAAAGTTAAAGCTCTTGAAAAAATGAAATATGGGATTTGGTATGATAAGTATGGTTACTGGAGAAAAGAAATCGATGGAATGTGAGTGGGTCTTTATTGAAAAATATAAATCAGACGTTTCACTGGAAATTTATAAAAGCTAGATTGCCCTTTAAAGGTTTCACTAAAATGTATGAGCTTTGTTTCCATTAAATTTTTGCTCCGATAGTTAAAATGAAGATTGTTGAGTTATTTTATCATTAGTATCTACTATGAACTATAAAATATAATAATTCAATGTAAAAAATGCTTTCTTTTATGTTGGTTTGGAGGTGGAAGTGTATATGAAGATACCTCTAGTATTTATTTCACATATAAAACAATAGGTTTGTAGGCTGAAAAAATATTATATCGGTTGAAGCAATCTTGAAATACTTGATTTTGACATTTGTCAATATAATGCTTAACTTGAGATATAAATAAAGTTAGGGAGACCATATATTATTTGTATTACACACAACTTTATGGTTAGAATCACCAGTTTATGCTAATAGCATTAACATGATAGGTTTTAACTTTGAAGGGATGTAGAACATAGAGTAAAGATTGTCTTAAGAATTTGAACTTAAATAAATAGGCGAACAAAAATATTTTTTTGGTATTGAGATTGCCCACTTTTCGTATGTAATCATTATAGCTCAATTGAATTATAATACACGTATTGAAGGATGAATGTTAGTTGGGAGGTACCTTTTAAGACTTATCTATTTATCACTACTAGACCTGACATTACATGTGCTATTAGAGTTGCAAGCCAATTTATGCACAATCTTAAAAAGTCTTGTATTAGAGAGGCATATAAAATCTTTTAATGATTGAAGGGAGCTGTGGGCAAAGAAATTTTGTGCAAAAGAGGGGAGAATTTATCAATAGTTCTAATGAAGGGTATTTGGGCCATTTATAGGAGTAGTGTGACTTGGATAATTAGTTAAATATCATGTACTCTTTGTAAATACAAGCAACTCATAATGTAAAAAAGTTATTAAATGTCCTTAATAAATAAAATAACAGCTAAACATTATCAAGAGCTATTAATGTGCAGTTTTTAGATATATTTGTTTTTAATTAAAGTTTCTCGAACATTCCAGCCAAATTTGAATCATGAAGAAACAGTCTGCCATTCTCCAGAAAGGTGTAGAAATACAAATGAGCCTTGCTGTTTGCTGCTTGGTTTCATTAGATGATATCAACTTGCTCATTGAGGCCCGACCTATGTGATACTATAAAATTGGAATCTTTACCTATTAAACTTCTTCTCTTATTTCTCTTGCAGAGACACCAATCTTTTATTTTAAAATCTGAGATAAAGCACAACAACACTCTTTTATTTGGGCATAATATTATTTATGATACATATTTTTTTTATATGCTTTCTTTGGAACATAGTTTATACCTGGGATCTTTCATGCCATTTTGAAATAGTTTGTTGATTATGTCCTTATTTTTGAAGATTCTTGAAGCAGTAATTTTAATCTGAGCGAAACTAATTTTAATGCTGCAATCATTTTCCTGTTTCTGGAAATTTCAGCTTGGCAAAAGAAGTTGCATTCCTTCAAAATGCAGAAGGTACTGGCTTAGCACCATTTGACTGTTGGCTTTGCTTAAGAGGTATCAAGACAATGGCCTTGAGAGTGGAGAAGCAACAGGTACTACATATCTTTTGTTAATGTTTAATAAGTAATATTATTGTTATTTTTATTTTATTTTATTTTATTTTTTCATTATGTTTGTGTTAGTATTTCTGCTAGTTTGTGGTGCGCTTTTGTGTTTTGTGCTTTCGGTGCATAATATTTGTGAGCATTTTAATAATTAAAATCCAAGCAAAAGAGCTTTAAAATATCTCTGAATGACTTTAGTGACTTCCAAAGCTTCACTGTAAGCATACACGATTGTCCAAAGCTGTGACATTCTACACTACTTTGGAGTTCTTCACAACTTTTGAGATGAATTTTCTTGCTTTACTTAGTTTTGCTCCTCATTTTAGTTTTCTTTGACAGGCTAACGCTCAGAAACTTGCTGAATTCTTATCAACTCATCCCAGGGTGAAGAAGGTGAATTATGCAGGGCTTCCTGGACACCCTGGGCACTCTCTGCATTATTCTCAGGTACCCTTCCAAAGTTCATTTAAAATTAGGAGGCGAAAAAAATTGTGAAATGGTTTTCATGCGATGAATGCAGGCAAAAGGTGCTGGTTCAGTGCTTAGTTTTTTGACAGGATCTTTAGCTCTCTCAAAGCACATTGCAGAGACAGTAAAATATTTTGCAATAACCGTTAGTTTTGGTAATAACTTTACCATTTAAACCTCTTGTTTTTTTTTCCGGAGAAATCAAATTGTTACACATTAAAGGGTCATCTCTTTTATGTTTTATTCAATTATATTCTTAAATGCTAAACACGCTTGTTGCTTCACAGTTCACATGCTTTACTATTTAACTTGTGCCTTTTTTTCATTTCAAAATGTTTAGAAGGTTGATAACTTTTGCATATTTCTCTACAATCACAATGAGAAAAGCCGAATACAAGAGAAAAGGTGATAATTTCTTGGCTATTTGAAATAACCATTAGTTTTGGTAATAACTTCTCCATTTAAACCTTTTTTTTTTCTTTATTTTTTTTGGGAGAAATCAAAATGTTACGTTTGAAAGGGCCATTTCTTCTATGTTTTATTCAATTATATTCTTAAATGCTATACACGCTTGTTGCTTCACAGTTCACATGCTTTACTATTTCTGTTATATTTGCCTTTTCTCATTTCAAAATTTTTAGAAGGGTGATGTTGATTTTTAAATAAATAAAAAAAGAGGAAATTAGAATAAACTAAGACATCCAAATAACTGCTCCTGCCCAGGATTCCAAAATTGCTCCTGCCTCTCATTGTGAACATAACTGAGGCCCCTTACTTCGAAACAGAGGAATAAAAAAGAACTTTCACATAGCCACAAACCTCTCAGATCCTCACGCTCGATCATGTCGAATCAGCCTACTCTATCTCCCACACGATACATCGATGGCTAGAGGTAGCAGGAAAGGCAATGACGGGATCGCGTCGTACAAAGTCTTCAGAAAATTTTATTTCATCTCCCCGTTCCGTAGGCAGAATCGCACTGCTTCTTTCTGTTCGAAGAGCCGACTACCTGTGTTTGCATAATCCAACAACAAAGCCAAGCTCCACGTCTTCTTGGTCGTGATGAAATACACATGGAATCAATTGTCTCCTCTCGTCTTCTCTGCAGTGGCCCCGATTCAAACTCCTTCGCCTCGCACAGTGCCTTGCTCCGTTACCCTTCATGTTCTTCTTCTCGCGGTATAGTTGCGATTAGAGCAAGCAAAAACAACAATGAAGGGTGTGCGTCATACAATGACCTTTGAAACTACTCTCCCTTCTCACCTCTCTTTCTCCTTGTGACTGACTATCACATGGCAAGAAAAGCAACAACGAGATCACACTGGACAAAGAATTGCGAAACTTTTCCCGTGCCCTTCTGAGAAAGCAATGACGAGTTCAATGCGCGCTAAAAACTCTGAAACTTTTTTCTTTTGGTTCGCAGTCCTGATTTATAAGTGCTCGTGTGATGCAACAAAGCCCAAAAGTCTTTTTACCTGTTTGAGATCGAAATTACATACAATGATTTTTTCGTGCTCTCCACCATCGCATTTCCTTCTTTCTTACCCAACTCAAGACAAGCAACCATTTTTTATATATAATGTATAATATATATTATATATTATAAACATAAAAAAAATCATAAAATTTTATTGTGCAAAGTCCATTACGTTGCTTGTCTCATTTGTAAGTTATAACAAAATTTCTAAAATATTCATTTGTGGAAGCTCAAGTAACTATCAAGAGGAATCGAGTACTATTCAAAGAAATTGCAGAGTCGTTTGAAAATTTTTTTATAAAATTCGGGGGATTTAAGTATTTGTCCTGTAAAATGCGAGTATCTGTTTAGGGAATGAAGTACCATTCAGGTAAAGCATTTTATCGTGGAAATATATGCTTGTGATTTATCTTTTTGTAGGTACATTGAAGGCCCATAACGTCTTATAAACTGCGGTTTAAAGTATTTTGCTTTGCCCCTCGACCACAGTGTTTACAAATTGATCAATACATCTTATAGATAGTAGGGCAAGCTGGCATTTTTCTGGTGCCTTGAAATGGTGGTAGGCGTCTGGAGATTGCCAAAATTATTTGTCAACTAATAATTATTAAAATGATTTGAAATGTGGGGCCAATTAATTTTGTAAAAATAATTCAATCTTGTATTTTTGAACTTGCGAAAATTTTTAAAATTGGGCCTTTAAAATTGAATATGATTTAAATCTAGACTCTTAGGGCTTGAGAACATATTGAATTTGGGCTTTTAAATTTATGCTCTTAGGGTTTGGAAAATAATCCAAACTTCAGGATTTTGAAAATAAAAATAATTGCTATTGAATTCATGATATATCTGCCAGTGAACAAAATGTCTCTTTTAAAGCTCAAAATGAAGTCATGTATATATTCTAAAGGTCTAATGTTCACTTAATTTTGAAAATTTTTAGTGTAATTCATGAGCTTTAAGATAACTCGACTGCCTTGCCTGCAAGGCAAACTTGTATGTCCCACTCAACTAATCTGAACCTCTTCTTTTAAAGTACTGGAGCTGACTACTCTAGTAAATTCAATAATATTCAAATCACAAACATAAGAATTTATAATTTTAAATCACATAGTATGTTCTTCTTCCTTGTAAGGATTGGAGTCTACATGACTAACATTCTAAAGATCTTAAACTAAAAAAAATCAAATGAATCTTAAACTTAGAAGTTTTAAATTTTAAATCCCCAATGATGGCCGCTTTGACCGAAAATCTCAGCTGGAGGGTGGTTTTAGCTTTTAAATTAAGTTTTTCAAATTAGATTTTCAAAGCAATAAACTAAAGTAATAATTTAAAATCAAATCACTTAATACTTACAACAATTTCCATCCACCATTCACAATAGTTTGACAAGATTAATAAATTTTTAATTGACTTTAGTTCACAAAGAACGAATGTCATATCAAGTGCATCGCTATATTTACACTCAAAGTAATTTCATGCCAATAAAAATGTGGCCCAAGTCCTCTGTTCTCGTGATTTGGCCCAAAGACTCCATAAGAGCAGCGGTTACGACTAGAGCCCTCTTATCAAGTGGTTGTTGCCAAATGACATTATCATCTTAAGATCGTGATCGTGGCTCATATATGTTACCGAATGACTTTCTACTCCGAGTTGTGAACCATAATTATATAATTAATTGACATAAAATCTTCTATCAGATAAGGTTTACTCATTTATTTTCTTAGATAAACATCCAACCAGATCTATGGTTTCTTGGACGACATAACTCATGGTTGTTTTCAGTCAAATTTGGTCGACTAGCTCCTCTGATTAAGTAGATTATGGGCCATGACGATCCAGTACGACAAAACAATGAGATCTTGATTGGGTTTGTCATCATTTCCCAACCATCTGCTTTAAGCTCAAAGTAATAAATTTTATAATCTAAAACCCTAAGTCTGATGTTTGTACTATATGTTGAAAATTCAGCACTTAGTGATTTGTCTTAATTGAAAGTGTTCTCATGTTATCAGGATGGTAATTAACCATAAGATCTTGTGCTTATGGAAAATCTCAAACCCTATATCTTAAAGTCCTTACAAAATGAGGGTGAAAATTGTCGGTAGTGTCTTATCTACAATCTCGTTTTCATTCTGAAAATTTGACTCTAAATATCAAATACAAATCTTTCAACAAACACAGCCACATGAGTTTAGGGAGTTGAATTTTTGAAGCTCCCAGATTTCTGACGACTTAACTTGTGAATGTTTCTCTTTCCATCTGTGGCCAGGCATCTCTTTACTATAATATTAGCTTAAAATTGACCAAATAGAAACACAATACTAAAATTTCTTTCACATATTGCAATCATTTGAAGTTTGAGTAAATTCTATATGGCGAGCATCAATGCATGTCCTTTAAAATTCAATTAATAAATCCACCACCGAAAGGTCCCAACTGAAAGATAAATTTTATCTGATGAGCATTATGATATTTACCCTTGGAGCTCAATCCTGGAATCTACAACTAAAAGGTTTCAATGGAAATCTAAATTTTTTTTGGTGAGCATCGAGCTATGACCCCGTGGATTTCAATTAGGTAATTTGCCACTGAAAGTTCCTAACAATTAGACAAGCTCTACAAGATGAACATATGTGTGATATCTAAAACTTTAATTTATGTATCTACTATCGAAAGGTCCCAACGGAAAGATAAATTCTATCTGGTGAGTATTGGGGTGTGATATTTGAGTTTCAACTCTAAATATCCACTTTTGAAGGATCCTAATAGAAATATAGGAATGTCAGTATAAAAAAATCTATCGAGATTGAATTTTGTAGGAAGATATTGCGATAAGCAATTTTCATGTTTTTTTGTTCTCTAAAGATAAGAATACTCTCTCATGGGCAATCCCATTCTTCCTGATCACTATTTAGCTTGATGGTGTAGAGATTCTCACGCTGGTGCTATGGTCATTGTTTTAGTTATTCAAAGTTGCATGAAAATGGTTCAGAGGGAAACTTTTTAGAAAGCGAATGGGAATGAAAAATGTATTGAATAGAGGGCTCAACAAATACTACCCAAGCAACCAATCGTCAATAAGTTATATTATTGCAAGTGAGTATTCCTCCCCTCAATCAATTAAAAAAATGTAAATTAGGTTAAAAGAAATTGCTTTACCATGGATTAAACAATCTTTTTGGTTTCAACAACATTAAGCCCTTACCACTGAAAAGAAGCAACTTGAAATATTGTTTACTAGAATCTATTTGTTTAAAATGTTGCCAAAGCAAGGAGCTTAATGAAAAGGATGTGCGGAAAAGCTTTTGGTGATCAAGGCCAATAAAATTCTACTAAGGAAGTTGCTATTTTCATGTGCTATGATAGCTCAAGGTTCATGAAGGTGGAATGATAAAGGAAGATTCAACATGACATCTGATTTATACTCTCAGAGATCCGCCATTAACAAGATCAGTTAAAGATTGACTTTGAAGAAGACTCATTGATGAATCTCCTATTGATAAAAAATTTTAAAATGTTTATCAAGAGATCCCTTTGTCAACAAAATTTAACCCCACAGGTGGAGGATTACGAAATTAATGCCATTAAGATATGACTTTAGCTGTTTCATAATGTCGAATATATTAGAAAAAAAAATCTGATAAAGGTATGTCTTCAACCACCATGCGTGAAGAGATTATTTAGTTCAAGATGAAAGAGTAAAATTTCAGGGGGTTGTCAAATTTACGAAAAGAAAGCATGATGTTGAGAAGACTTGTTTAAATTTTTCAAAGAGTTAATGTGAGCAACCGATATCACCAATCAGTGATTGAGGTTTGAGGAAATATTACACATGACGACTCCGTCAATGTTTTTTTGGAAATTCTCTCAAAGGAAAGAGGAATGTGCTATATTTTAGCATGAGTTTAATACTTGATTGGAAAACGCTCTTGTGATACAAAAATGTGTTTCAAATCGAAAATAAAATTCCTCTGGAAAGTGGGCATTTTAATATATTTGGGGTGACATCGTGCCTCAGGTCGAGATACTCAAATGCTACTATTTATAGCTAGAAAATTTCCTTTGTAAGATGGAGCTTTCTTATACATTTGGGTCGACAACATGTCCAAGCTGAGATCCCCAACGAGAAGGGTCAACATCACGCCTAATACTGTGACCTATATCCACTTGGGTTGACATCGTGCTCATAGTCGAGATCCCCAAGTAACTCGGATGATATCGTGTTTTATGCCGAGATTTTTGAGAGTATGTTTAGGTTATCAATGATAAAGTTGCGTTCAATTGGGCAATCCAAAAAAAAAAAGTTTCTAACAAGATATATAAGACGAATCTAGATGTCAATAATCCGTCTTAAAAATGCAAGATTTCGAATGTCAAGAGAGAAAATCTATCGAAATCTACCAGCTTCAACTAGTTAAGTTGGAGAAGCTTAAATCATCTTTTGCTCAAGTCTAGGACTCGGACGGAGGTCGACTCATCAAGCCAATATGTGGCCGAGTTGTTGATTTTTCTCTTCACTCAACAAACTAAGACCAGAATGAAGTGTCTCGGTTGCCAGTCTGTCGACGTCAAAACATAAGACTATTTAATGCTTAAGTCTAGGACTCAAGAAAAAATGTGATTGAAATACTGTCTTTTCTATTCACTCAACAAACCAAGGCCGTAGTGAAGTGTCCCTTTTGCCAGTCTAATGATAACAAAAGCATAAGTCTATCCAACTTAACAAGGTCAAGTGATTTAGATGCATCGGGCTTTCTCAATTGATCGATTGATTAAAGCAAGTCTAAGGGATGATCCTTACTCAAGAAAGAATCTAATTGAGCTTGATGTCATCATGAAGTTGAAATATCAATTTTCTTCAAAAGGTTTGATTAAGCATTGAACACAAACTAAATGAACTTGCTCTTTTTCAAAATAGTCTGATGAAATGTGAAGCATAACACCAAAAAAAAAAGAAGCAAGCTCAAACTTCATGTCAAATTGAGGGCTAGTGACAAATTTTTCTTTCCTATCAAGATGAAGAGATACCTATATTTATTTTCAGTTGATATCGAGTTTTGGATCGAAATCCCCAAATATATTCTATATTTTATAATTTGGGTTAACATTGTCTCGAATATGAGTTCCCCAATTGAACATTTAACATATTTGTGTCAAAGCTACATTCAAGTGAATGTGAATAAATACCTTTATCATCGGGCAAATTACATTGCATGCAATTCAAAAGTCTGACGTTCCTCTCTTAGATTTGTCACAATTCAAAATTTTGAGCTTGTGATCTTCAATAGGTCAAATCAAAGAAGCAAAAGCTCTTCTACAACAAATCTATGACTCTAGTGGGTCCTAAAAGTTGGACTCAACAAGCTCAAATATGGTCGAGTCGCTCACAACTTTTACCACTCAATAAATCATAAAACAAAAACCATGGTAAAAGAGTCCCCTGCTTTATCGATTTAATGATAGATATCACTACAAGATTTATGCAAATTAGTGTCGGACAAATTCGATGCTAATGCGAGGATAGTCCCCAATTAAACCGGTTTTGCGTAGGAATTGTGGTCGACAAAAACAGGTGTCGGTAATGCAATTAGCATCGAACATGTCTGATGCAAACAACTTGCATCTATAGTAGCATCTGTGCATGCCGCGTTAATCACCTTCGATGCTGTCTTCTCCGACTCAATTGTGAACGTTGGAATTTGCGTCGATATATGATGGACACGAATTGGCGTCGTTATTTGCGCCGATTTAGTATGCCAGAGAGATTATTTAGCGTTAGAATGTATCAATGAGTGTCAAAAAAAATTGAAGGTATTAGTGTCGGAATTTTCAACGTATACCTGTAGCAAATTTAAAAAAAAATATAAAAAATGGTTGAATCTTCATAGCCTGTACAACATGAATATGAATATCATATTCATTTACTTATCTACCATCACAACTCGAAACTTATATCACAAACAAGTACCAACAATAAAAATAAACATAATTTAACAATTATTAATCTAAGCATGAGTTTATATCTAATCATACAATATACGTTCACATACTCAAAAAGAAAAAAAAAACATAAACCCTTATGACGGGGGATCATTATTAAACTCATAGCCATTCATACCCTCCTCCCTCTCTTCCGCATCCATAAAAGTCATAGGTCGCTTGCCATGACGATCTGCAATACTCTATGTTAGTCGTGCTAGAGTCCTCTCCGCTTTCTGTTGGCCTTCACACATTTGATCATGCATCTGACGAATCACTTCATTCATAACAGTGACCTGCCTGACTAGTTCCTCATGCTTTGATAATAATGACTATTAACCACTGACAGGAGCATGAGTGCTCGACCTTAAATGCTTTTCCTGTGCGACTAGGCTGTAGAAACTCATCATCTTCTGCCTCCAAATCTCAAAATCAAACTACGTAGTGACAGACTGACTATCACTGCTATTGGCGGCTTTCGGGGTTTGGCTCTCTAACTCCCCCTGCCTCTCTTAGGTCTGCTCGTACTCCTATATTGTTAAAACTAATGCTTGTTTCATTTTCAACATTAATAGTCTTAAAAAAATTTAGAGAACCTTGTTTTACTTACATTGATAACCCGAGAGGTTGGAGATCCACCATTATGTCCCGAGGTGCCGATGTGTTATGACATGCAATTCTACGGTGGTGGGCAATTGGTTGTGTTCCTGAGCTTGTGTATATGAAAAAATGGTAAGTACCATAAAATTGCATCAATCATTGGATTTTTGAATATTTAGTGAATTTTACCAGCCTCAGATAGTGCTCCGTGTGGGGGACCAATCCTCCATTGTGGAATGTGGTGTCCACGACCCCCTAAGTCTTGTTATGTTGATTAGTTTTCTTCTTTCTCTGATAATCAGGAGATGCCTAGACTCTGGTCAAATAAGCCAAAACCTTCTCTTCAACCTAGGTGGGTTGTGGTGAACACATCACCTAGCCGATGTTTGCCACAAAATTAAAAAATATGGCTAAATAAACCTGAAATCAACCTAAATAGTTGTTATGCCTCATGTTAAATTGGTTATACAACTCAGGTTCGGGTTGGACTATCTGACCCATTTAATATTTGGGCCGAGTTCGGGTCAAGTAGTTTCGGTTAGACCGAAATCCGACCCACTAACCAGATTTGACGCACCTTTGGGAGCATGACTTAAGTTGATTAAAGTAGAAATTGGTAAAACTTTAATAATAAATAGCCTATTTATTATTTGCATTAAGAAGTTGGAGCTTTTTCTGCTGCTATGTATAAGTTTCCTAACGTATTTTCTTAAAAAGTGTAGACCTTTAACCATGATGGATACTTTTTTGTTTTGTTATTGCTTGAAAGTCGACTGACGTTATCTGTGGCCGCAGGAAGTGTGAGATCGTTAATATCCTTGCCATGCTTCATGTCTCATGCTAGCATCCCTGCTGAAGTTCGTGAAGTGAGAGGCCTCACTGAAGATCTCATCCGCATCTCTGTTGGCATCGAGGATGTCGATGATCTTATAACAGATCTAGACTATGCCATAAGATCTGGACCAGTTTGATGTCCAACTTTGCATGGTTAATGAAGCGAGAGGCTTCACCGACTATCTTATCCGCTTCTTTGTCGGCATTGAGGTTGTTGATGATCTTGAAGTGTATCTAGATTATGCATAAGAATGGGACATGTTTTCTGTCTAAAGTTGCTGGAGTCGTCTCACCGGCAACTCATCCAGGCATCACAGCTTAAAGCCAAGACATCCCTGGCATCTTTTTTCTTGATCGTTAATAATTGCTACAGGCTATGCTATTTGACTGTCCTATTCTGAGATTGGAATTTTGTAAATTGTGTATTTCAAGCGATCAATTTATGTTTTCAACTTAGAAAAAAAAGTACCTCCTGGTATTCAGTTTTGCCTTGGCAATGAAAATTGAGCTTTGAAAGATACCCATGAAATGCATATGCACTGTTTTTCACATGAGCCATTTTTTTTGTCAAAACATTTTGCTACTGTAATTTGAGGAACTTCTGAAAATTTTTATACTTTCGATCCTTGCACTAATGTATACCAAATTTTGGATTTAAAGCAATAATTCCCCGTACGATTTTTGGCTAAATATAGCTTAAATCCAGCTCAAACCTCCTACCAAACAAACCCTAAATTAGTGTGGATAGAAGAACATTGCTATTGCAATTTATTTTTCTTTTGATTCCTCATTTTGAAGTTGCTCAAGATTTTTAATGGTAAGACTATATTCTAGGATCATGAAACAAGTGTTAAATACACTAAGAGACTTTATTTCAGAGTGTGATATTTGTTTGATTCTAGTTATAAACTCCTTCAATTGATTAAAGTGTCATATTCTTCTAATTATTTGTTAAAATTTAATTTTTGGTAAGTTTACTTTTGTTGGAACAGAGCGTTAAAAATAAATAATATATTTTAGGGGATTTACTTACATAACACAAAATTCTCATATGATTAATACTTAGATTTAACATTTTTTTAGTCATCCATAGGGTTGCACAACCTATGATTTGTTTCATCATGGCTGAGGATAAATCACAATGAATATCACAAGCAACAATAGTGTATGGCATTATCGAGGATAACCCATCTCTATATGGAAACTAAATACTAATCAACATGTGAATTATCTTGTAAGGAAATAATAAGTTAATGAACAAAGTAATAAATTAGAAATTTTCATTACCTAATGACTGGAAACTCTAAGCTGCATGAATACAGTTTTCAATTAATCAGATTAAGAGGCTTTGGCTTATTACTTATTGGAAATATGGAGATTCTTATTAATATTGAAGTTACAGAATCCTTAATCTTACATAAGGTTGCACGTTCTTATGATTTATGCCAACATGGCTATGGATGAATCATAATGGATATCGTCAACAACAACAATGCATGCCATTATCAAGGACAATTCATGATAATTAAATCAAGTTAATTTTTGTAACTTATTTCTAACAAACATCATAAACGTGCTCTAAGAAACTCTACCAGAAGGAAGCATTGTCATAAAACAACTAAATGAGCCTAATGATAAATATAATATAATGGACCATCAAATAAAACATTGTAGCTAGGAATTAACAACATATTTACAAAAGAAAACAGAAAATATTAACCATCTAGAAGGAAGTTTGGAAAGTGCCAAACATTATAAAAATATTGAAATAAAAAACTTTATTAAAGCATTTAAATTTTTTAAATTCCAAAATTTGAGTTTATTAGCTAATTTAAAATTTTTTATCAAATTAATCAAAATTATATAAAATTAAGTAAAATTTTAATATTTGCTTTTCATTATTTTAGTATTTTTTTAGAATTATTCATCTAAATTTATAAATGTTATGTCATCACCAAATTTTTGCCATTCGACACGAATCTTGAGCCATTTTTCTGAACAAAAAAGTTTCATATTCAAATTAAAGATCATCAAGAGCTCTGATTTTAGGAAATTTAAAGTCAAACTAACCGTTTTGACAAACTGAACCCAATGATAGTAAAATTGGTCCAATCTGAGTCTAATCATGTCCAGATCAAGCCATTAAAGAATATTTGCAGGCTTTAGATCATTGATTGAATGAGCAAACAAACTCCAAATTTTTTATATCTATAATAACATTGAGCATCTTGATGAGAGGAATTCAACGAGATTATGATCCCTTAATTCTAAGGTTAATAAGGACCTCAAATTAAAAATAAACCCAATGAACAAGATGGATCAATATGAGCGATTTTATTGTGTAGTAATGGGAGGTAATTGCCAAATGACTATAGTGCCCCCTTCCCTAAGGGCTATAGAAAGAAACCCCTCTCTTCACTTGAGAGGGAGAAAATGATTCAAATTTTATTGTTGTTCTCGATTGAAGACGTCACACTAACTTCTGGCTTATATAGCCACCGGGCACCACATACCCGCCCCTTGTTTGTCACCATTGGCGAACTCTATTTGCTTATGAAGAATCTTGAAAATGATGTAATAAAGTATCCTGAATATGACATAACAAATAATATCATAGTGAAGATTCGTCGATAACTTCTAGTAACAACTCTTTAAAACCACCATTTTTAGAATGTAGAAATTTTCTCTAGGCTTCTGAAGTTTTTTATACATCGTGAACCAGTAACTGTTGTCTCTGACATAAAATATTAAATAGAGAGAAGGTTTACAACCATCAACCAGTGTAACACTAACTATAACTTATTTGGCCTATTACCACTGTAGCTTCCTATTATGACCAACATGGCTTACTATTGTCATTACAACCTTCAATTATAGCCTCTTTGACCAACTGACTTGCAGTGACCTACAACGACCTATGTGGCATGTTACTATTGTGGCTTCCCACTATAGCCTACGCTACTAACTACTGTCATTAGAACTTTCCAATACAATTTCTACGACAAACTGATGCTCTTGTAGTGACCCAATATAACTTATGGTCAGTTACTACTATAGCTTTTCACTACGATATGTGGCTAATTGAAATAATTACAACCTTTCAAAACAACCTTTTTGAAAAGCTGACACTCTTACAATGACCCATTACAACCTATATGACAAGTTATTAATGTAGCTTCTCACTACAGCCTATGTGGCCAACTGCTGTCATTATAACCATCCAATATGGCCTCAGTGGCCAATTGACTCTCTTGTAGTGCCCACTACAACCTATGTGGCCACTTATTATTATAGCTTCTCAGTACGCACTACATGGCTAAATGCTATCATTACAACCCTCCACTATAGTCTCTCTATCTTATTGATGTTCTTATAAAGATCCAGTATTCCACTATGATCTATGTGGCAAATTACTGTTGTTGAAACCTTCTACTATAGGTTCTTTGACCATCTGACTCTCTTGTAGCGAACCACTACAATCTATATGACCCGTCACTATTGTAGCTTGCCACTATAACCTACATGGCTAGTTGTTATTATTACAGCTTCTCGCTATAGCCTCTCTGGCTAATTGACACTCTTGTAGTGACCCACTATGACATATGTGGCAAGTTACTATTATAGCTTCATACTATGGTCAATATGAATAAATAATATCATTACAACCTTCCACTATAGCTTCTATGACCAACAAACACTCTTACAACTACCAACTAAAGTAGCCTCTCTGGCCAACTGTTTCTCTTTTAGCGACCCACATCACCTATGTGGTCAATTACTACTGTAGCTTCCAACTATAACATATATGACTAACATCTGTCATTACAAATGTGATCAATTTTTATCATTGCAATCTTCCACTACTGCATATGTGATCAACTTGTATCATTATAGCTTTCCAATATGGATCTATGACAAACTGGTACTCTTATAGCTATCAATTATTACAGCTTCTCTAGCCAACTAACACTATTATAACTACCAACACATGGCCTGTGTGACCAATTATTACATATGTAGTTAAATGCTACTGTAGCTTCCAACTATGAATTATGTGACCAAGTACAACATATCTAGCTAACTGCTACTACAACCTCCAATTATGATCTATGTGACCAACTATTACCTATATGATTAATTGCCATCACAACTTATAACCATGGCCTTTGTCTCTAACTAATACTATCACAACCATCAAGTTCAATTTTCACAACAAATTACTACATTTATAGTAATCAACTATCGCATTGAAGCTCACTATTGCTATTATCTTCAATAAATATATTTATTGTAGCCTAATTATGACTATTAAATCTAGATGACTAGTACACATCCGTAATTATCAATTTTTGTAACTTCATCTTCTTTAATTCAGAAGAAGTGTGGATCTATGAACTTACAATCTTAAAGTAGATCACTTTTATTAGGCAAGGCCAAGTGGTTTTTTTTATTAAAAACATTCCAATATTTTTTCATGTAAAAAATTATGGTGTCCCCTCCTATTACTTTTAAACTCTTTGTGTGTGTGACTCGACCCGCAATTACACAATTATTTAATTTCAAAGATACGGTAAAAAACTTGACCTAATTTATATTTAGTGACTAGTGTACAAAATTAATTATTATATAAAGATGATAAAAAGAATTTACACATTAGGGGTACTACAGAAGTATATGTGTCGTTTCAAGTAATATAAGATTTTTTTAAAAAACCACAGTATCATTCCCACAGGGAAAAACCAAAACTCTTATAAAGTTGACTTTAATAAAACCTACTATTAACTATAGACAAACATATATAGGAAATGATCGCAAGTTTTTGAGAAATATCTAATCCTATAGTATTAAAGGAATGATAGTATGCTAAGCAAATGTAAATGTAAATGCAAGACTATTTAAAAAGGGTTTTAAAATGCAAAGTACCCACTACTCTAAACTAATAATGTATGAAGAGTTCAAATTCTTATAAAACATCATTCCCCTTGCAATGAGTTTATAATTAGTGTAGGAAAATAATTTTAAAATATAACTAAGGTATTGTGCCAAATAGAAGCAATTCTATTATTTACCCTCAGTCAAGTATATAAAGAACATTGTCTAATCCAGAGTTTGGTCCCTAAACCCGTGGTTAGGCTGGAAAGATACTAGATCTCACTCTAGAGGTCCCACTCCCCCTCATCTGAGAGCTAACTATTGACCTCACTTTTGGTTGAGGTTCAGTTTTTCCTCTTTAGTAGCCTAAGGTCTAGCCATAGTGACCTCATTTTTGGTTGAGGTTTAGTTTTTCCTCTTTAGTAGCCTAAGGTCTAGCCATAGGACCTCACTTTTGGTTGAGGTTTAGTTTTTCCCTTTTAGTAGCCTAAGGTCTAGCCATAAGATTTTCTTATTGCCTATTCTTAGAAAACTAGATCTGGCTTTTGGTTGAGGTTTAGTTTTTCCTCTTTAGTAGCCTAGGGTCTAGCCATAGGACTTTCCTATTGACTATTCCTAGAAACTAGAAAAGGAACCCTCACTATTAGAAATTCTAAACGCCTCTTTACTTAACTTGAAGTTCCACATACTGATCCTAACCTCTAGCACTTAGTAGGTGGGGTCAGTATGGGGCAGCTAAAGAAGAGTTCCCATAGGACTTCTTGACCTTAGGGTTGACCCTGAGTGTTAGTCTTGAGCTAGTTCACTCACCTACACTCACTCTCACCCATGATCACTCACAACTATTAACCCAAATTTCTTAACTTTGATCCATTGATCTTTTGGGAGACTCATGTAGGTGGTCCCCTAAACTCACTGGCCCTAGGCTAGGGTTTAGCTAAGACCAGAACATAGAGGACCCAAATGGGGATTTCATTGGTCCATAACTTACATATGGTTGTTGCCTCCCCAATTCTACCAAAATATCCAACTTGGCCTTATGTTCCTAACTCCCCTAAATTACCTAAATACCATTGAAATCCCAAATTTACCCAAAATACTCAAATTTGTTCAAAAATCATTTCAAACTACATCAAAAATACCCAAATTACCCAAAACCCTTCAAAATTTCCAAAATTACCAGAATGCCCTAAAAATTGCCAAAATTACAAAAATACCCTTGGTGCCCCAAACTTTCCCAAAACCTCCAAAATCACTTCAAATGTCTTCAAAACCAATTTGAACCTTCCAATTGAACGCAACTTCACCAATTTGACCATGTTGACCAAAACCCTAAATTGTTTTTAAAGGTCCAATTTTCCCAAATTCACCTCAAATGTCCATCAATTTGATCCCAATTTCCCTCAATTTCAATTCTAAACTCAAATTCACCTTTCATATGATCAATATAAACTAAATCTAAGCCTAATTGGCTCATTATTTGAGCTCAATTTTGATCTAAGTCAAACCCTCAATTTTGGCCCTATGACCTAATCTCACTTAATTGAACCTCATAGCCTACTCAATTTTCCCCAATTTGAATCCTAAACTCTTCATAACGCTCCTACAAACTAAACTTGACCTTCAATTAGCTTTAGGGGAGCCTCAATTTTATTTAATTTTAACCTAAGTCCAAAATCCCCAAATTTCCCCAAATTGGCTGTCTCCAAATTCCACCAAATTGAATACCCAAACCCCAAAATTGACACCCAATTTATGTTGAAAATTCTTCATGACATTCTTATAGACCATTTTAAACAACTAATTTGGACTTAGTCCAATATTTGGTCTTTGAAAACCCAGCCTTTGGTCATTTGGACCCAAATTGAACCCATGCACCAAAATTGACCTAGCCATCTTAAAGCCACCAAATTAATGGCTCCACAGCCACTAAGCACAATCTATTGACCAGGATAAACCCCTTTGGACCAACCATGGTGAGCTATGGACCGTTGGATCCCTAAATTAAGGGATTCATTCCCATTTTTAGGATATAACCACAAATCTCTTCTATCATTGTTTGTCAATGAGAGTAAATCATAATTAAGCACCCCCTGACCTCCCTGAGCCAAGAAGTAACTAAACCTCGTCCAACCACCACGTTAGCCACCGGAAACAACCACCCCAAAGGAGCCCTAAATGGCAAAAACACAAAATTAAATTTCCCTGACTTGGCTCACTCCCATTGGACATGAGAGCTTTTCTTCCCTCCACCTCAGCAAGCTTTAGCACCCAACTCCAAGCCTTATGCTCCATTGAATAGCCATGGCTTTAAATGGAGCTTTCCATGACCAAGAGAGTCTGTGCTTGGAACCCTAAGGAAACTCTGCCAAAATCTCACCAGAGCTTCTCCAAACCATCCCAAGTGAAATCCCCTTTCTCTCAGCCATTGATAGCCACTCCACAAAGCCAATTTCTCCACTGAAATTTGCCCTAAAACTAGCACAAAACTCTCCACAGTTCCACAGTGCACCAAACTCAAATTGCTTGTGCACACACCATCCCTAGGGCAAGAGAAGTTGATTCCCCACACAAGCCACCTCTGAAATAGCCCCTTGAACAGACTTTAATCAACATCTGAAATCCACCTTGATTGAATTCATACCTAGACCATTCACCAAGGCATGAGCCTTCATCTGGAGGTTTGTTGGGACCAATCCAAGCTACCACAACCATCTGATTGATGCCTCCCCTCTCAGGCAAAGGTATTGAACCCTAACCCTAATCAGAGCTTATTTTTACTCTCCAAATGTATTTCATACCATTTAATCAAAATAGATAGGTTTGTCTTGAGTAGATGAAGCTTTAGAAATAAACCCCATGCGATTTGGTTGAGTCTAGGCTAAGATCTTAAGGTTATAGTGTGAACGACTCACGAGTTAAGTCATTTTGGGATGATAATGGAGAGCCGTCCGATCGCGTGTATATTCAACGGACGGAGGAGATTAAGCCGGACAGCCTTTTCATACATGAATCATTGGCCATGTGGCATGCCAAGGTGGAAAGCGCAATGAATGGGAGCGCACCGTGTGTGAGTTTGGAGCCGCCGTAGGATGAGTTGGATAAGTAGATAAATAGCCTTTTTATAAATTAAATTAAATGCCTGATCTTTGAAAAATCATATCTTTGCATAGAAAAATCATAAAATTAAAATACCCTCATGCTTAGTGACAGAGGAGAATAATGTGGACTAAAAAAAAATTATTTTCCAAACATATTATTTTATATTAATTAAATATCATCTATGATATTTTAACTCTCAATCACTAAACAGTGCTCATCATGGCTTGAAATTTTGGGGGTTTATTCCTCATCACAGAGGGGATGTTTTCTGATTTTTCGAAGGTCAGAGGGCATCTGTATGCTTCTAGCCCTAATTTTCAAGCTAAAGTGACCTTTTTGGCTTATTTTAATTATATAAATCAAAATTTTACTTGAAAAATTATGAGAACAATTTTAGTAGGTTTCTTGTGATCAGAGAAGTCTAGGAAAATTATTGTGATGCTTTAAATCATCTAGTAAATTTCTATACTTAATTAAATAAAAATACTTTATAATAATTTATGTAAACTAAATAAATGTCAAAAATTAACAAAATAAACTCCACATTGTTCATAAAAATCATATCTACCCACAGTAAAAAAAAAAATTCAAAATTATTTGACTTAGTTTAAGCACTAAGGTAGATTTTCTAAGAAACTTTGTATTTTTGTACAAAAATAATTATAATAAAGTACATACACTTTGAAAATTTATTAAAAGTGATTTTTTGAGTTCCTTGTGATTAGAGGCATTGAGGAAAAATAANAATGTCAAAAATTAACAAAATCAACTCCACATTGTTCATAAAAATCATATCTACCCACAGTAAAAAAATTTCCAAATTATTTGACTTAGTTTAAGCACTAAGGTGGATTTTCTAAGAAACCTTATATTTTTTTACAAAAATAATTATAATAAAGTACAGACACTTTGAAAAAAAATAGGAAAAGTGATTTTCTGAGTTCCTTGTGATTAGAGGCATTTAAGAAAAATAAAAAATATTTTTAATAAAACACTTATTTTTGGGCTTTATTTTGGATTTAAAATAATTCAAAATAAATAAAAATTTCAAAAATATAAAAATACTTAAAAATGTCTGTAATTGTTCTTTAATCACTTGGGACTCAATAAAATATTTTTTCTAATTTTCCTAAGTTCAATAATAAATTTTAAAAGCTTAAAAATTAATTTTTCTTATTTTCTCACTAAATTAATTATAATAAATAAATTAAAAATCACAAAAATACAAAGTTTGATTCTCCAAGTTTTCTTAACTCACAGGAGTTTAAGAAAAATATAAAACTAATTTTTGTAATTAAAACACTATTTTGTATTTAAATAAATCATGAAAATTGATCTAAAATTAAATAATGATAATAAAATATTAATTAAGAAAATCATGAGATTTTGCCTATGTATTTCTTTGACTTTAGGAAACCTCTAATAATTTTCAAATGATGAAAACTTGATTTTGGAAAGTTAAATAAATTAATTGNCTAAATTAATTATAATAAATAAATTAAAAATCACAAAAATACAAAGTTTGATTCTCCAAGTTTTCTTAACTCGGAGGAGTCTATGAAAAATATAAAATTAATTTTTGTAATTAAAACACTATTTTGTATTTAAATAAATCATGAAAATTGATCTATAATTAAATAATGATAATAAAAATTTAATTAAAAAAATCATGAGATTTTGCCTATGTATTTCTTTGACCTTAGGAAACCTCTAATAATTTTCTCATGATGAAAACTTGATTTTGGAAAGTTAAATAAATTAATTTCTAAAAATCCTATTTTCTTGATTTAAATAAATAATTAAATTAAATTAAATTTTGAGAGGTCCACATATTCTCCTCCAATGTCCTAATTACCTCATGAATGATACTCTAAACCCTCAAAGCCACTTGAGTTTTGTTTAATGCGTTATGAGGTAAAGTACCCCAAGGGCAAAGTAGCCATTTTAAATTTTGATGCCTTAATCAAAATTTATTAAATTTTTTTTTTTAGGTAATTTTGATCCTAATAAACATGTTTGGATGATTGAAATAAAATGGGCTTAGAAGGTAGAAACCCACTCACCATCTTCACACAACATAAACAAAATCGTAATAATCCTAATCTTCGTGATTTGGAAGTAAATAAAAAATCAAATGATTTTTAAGTGATGGGCTTAAATAAAAAAGATGATGATTTACTTTCCTTAAGCAAAAAAATTGAGGATGATTTGATTATTGGATAAGAATGCATATCACTTAAATTTAAAATTTGTTAATCACCATTCCACCTATCATGATTACCAAGGCTTGATAGTGGCATAGGCTTAATTTATAAACTCAAATTGATTGAATTTAGAAAATGATATGATTGGAAATTAACATCTTTAAACATTGCAAGTGTAACTTTAATTATGGGCACCGCAATCTTAAATGACTTGAACTTGCCTTAAGGGCACCTACTCACATAACTCCTAAATAAAACATCGATTGACTAATTGAGTTTCCTATCCTTGGGATAATTAAATTGCTAATTTTCACTGAGTAACGAGGTGGTCACATTTAGACCTTGGATGATTAATAGAATAATATGATAAGTCCAGAATGAACTCAGAATATTTCAAGAGATATTCAAAGTGATCTAGAGTCACACCTTAAACATTCTGAAATCTATTGGGTATTCTGAAGGGCAAACTAGACTTGCCATATTCTGTTCTAAAATCATCCACTAAGATCTTCTAAGATCTAATAAAATCTTAGCTTTAGGTTTGGTAGTTAAACTTTCATCTACTCTTACTTTCCTGTAATATTATATATACATGTCTTGCAAGTACTGACCTTTCAGGTGGTGGAACGAGAAGACTCGCCAGGTACAGTTTTACAGTTTACAATACCTTCTTTTCTTATACTTTCCATACTATGCTTTCATGCTTACAAAACTTGTATGTTAAACAACGATGTCACCTTGCATGAAAACCAAAACTGCTAGGATAGCTGCAAAACCATAAACAAAACTAAAATTAATTAAGATAAAATTCACCGCCACAACATTCAAAATATAAGACATCGGAAAATTTAATCACAAACATCACAAAAAACAATCACAACTAAATTAAGAGGTCTCTACCGGATGATTGGGAATCCCTCGGAGGAGGTAATCTATGGTTGCTAACAAGATTTCCCACAGTCTAAATGAAAGTATGGAACTCATTAAGTTGAGTTTAGTAATTTTATTTGCACTAAGTGAATCCAATAAAAAATAGTGGTGCCTAAACGAGGGAATCGTAGGATCCTAACCGGTGTCTCTCTAATCAACTTTAAATATGCCCCATAATATTTAAAGAACCATAACCATAGGGCCACCTGATTTGAATTATAATCCGACACTTTAGAAAACTTAAAATCATCATGGCGAGGAGCTTGAAGCTAGCATGGTGGGCAGCACGTCCATCTTTGACAGCAAAGCATGTCTTCACCAGCTAAACCCTTCCTTCCTTAGAATTAAACAACAAAGCCATAGGATTTCGAGGTTGTTTGCTTATGCAACATAAATCCTCAACTTATCTTTAGGCCTTTGCATGATCATGTTGTGCAATATAAGCCCTAACTCATCTTAGGATTTCGAGATTGTCGTTCGTCACGACCTAAATCCTCACATCTTCCAGGCTATTTGTGTGATTATTTCACACTAATGTAAGCCCTAACTAATAAAATATTCAAGATGAAACATTTAAATAATTTCTCCTCAAAATTGAAGTCAAACCATAGGATAGCTTGGTAAGTCACCGAGTTTCTCCTTCAGATCTATGAGCTCCCCTAGTTCTTCNTAGTTCATTCTCCTTTGGATTCCATAATAAAATGTTTCAAACTTGAACCATTCCCCTTTCACACCTCTTTGTCTGATATCATTGAAAAGTCCTAATCCTTTGAAATCCTTGGAGATAATATTCTCTGATTTTTATCGAGAGCTTTCTGGAGTGACTTCAGTCATTTAAGATGTAATTAACTATAGGGGCTTGCCCATATAGGAAGCTTTTTTAAACCCAACTTAATATAAACCCTATTTAATTTTTCATGCTAAATAGGGGAACTTGTCGGCAAATAAAATGGTTTCACAGACCAAATGGATGTTATCTATTTCTTAGTTTATTTGATTGAGCCTCACCCTCAAGTCTTGTGTTTATCCTTTGGGATAGATACATGGTTTGAGGTGTAGTGCTCTCTCAATTAAACTATGAAAAATATGGGGTTAATTTGATTTCATATTTTTCTAAACTATATATATACATAAATTTAAAATGTCCTTTCGAAGCGGGTGATAGGATTTTGATTCCGGTGACCGACAGCTTCCTACGGGCAACTCCCCAACTAAAATAGTGCCGACAATAACATCTCGCTTTAGTTTCCAAACAACTGAACTAAATTTGGGATTTTAGTTTGTCACCCTAAAATCTCCAATTCTATGTCCATCAAAACTTATTTTCCTATTTATTTTCACTTAACCTCAAGGACTACATTCTCATCCATGAGATTAAATGTGATTCTTACTATGTTGAAACATAGCCCATTTCAGGTCACTACATTTTACAACAAAATTCAACAAATCAATTGGTTAGATTGACAAGTAAATGAAGCATAGAGTTTGAATCATCACAATTTATGGAATTTTAAAAGCACTTCTACTAAACTACATTCCTGCACATATCTATTCCTCATTGCAGGGAGAAAGATAAAAAAAAACTACTTAGTTATCATGGGGAAGAAATAACAACATAAGGATTTATAGATAAATAAATGTTTACAAGACAAGACAAAGTAACATAAATAAAGTACACAACTTATCTTAAAATTTTTCCCAAGAAATCCTTCAAGTTCCTTTAAATCACTCACTCTCCTTACAATTCACTCCAAACTTACTTGGAATTTTTAGTGAAGAAGATATCTCACACTTCTCTTCTTCTTCTTCTTCTTCAAATCCATAACAAGCCTTCAAGACTTTCTCCTCTCTAGGAAGAATCCATTTATCTACAATAGACTCCCTTTTCCTCTACACAAAGTTCTCTCTTTTTAATCTCCAAAAGTTTCTTTAAATAGAGCTCTCATAATCCCTAAGAGTACCTTCAAACACCTCTTCAAAATTCATCCAAATTCAATGGATCTTCTAGATAACCGCCGTTGGCGCCAGATTCTAGCACCTAGGTGCTAAATTTTGGCAACTAGGTGCCAGATTCTAGCACCTAGACATCGTGCTCCCTTTGTCTGACATCTAAGTGCCAGATTCTGGTGCCTAGCTGCCAAATCAACATTGGTCTTTTTGCTCCATTTGACTCCAATTTGATCCATTTTCGCTCATTTACTCCATTTAGTGTACCTACTATTAAAAACATAAAAAATACTTTTTATTAAAGTACAATATTATTAAAAATAGACATTAAATGTACAAATAAAAACAACCTATTTTAGGCATATCAAAATCCCCCAAACTTAATTATTATTTGTCCTCAAGATACTTATTTTTTCTGAAAAAAAATGTAAACATGTTTTAATATGTGGTAGTGGGTTTCATTAAAGACTTCTATAGTTTTATCCTAGAAATGCAGTAGTCATGAGTTTAGGAAAATCTTAATAATTTTGGTTTGAAATAAGGCATAAGAATATTTTGTAATCAAATCTAGGAATTCTGATTCTTCTATATATTTCAAATTTTAATTGTAGTTTGAAAAACATCGGAATCTCAGAAAAATAACAGATAGAATTTGAGAGAACTCTACTAGTTAAGATAAACTAATATTGTAGAAGATAAAAACTCAAAAATGTAATTAAGTCTCTTTCTTTAAAATGATTCAAGTGAAGCCAATTTTTAAGTAAACATCCCCTCAAGCTTCTCCTCACTTTCACATATACTTTTATTTTCTGTTTTTTTTCTCTTTTTCTTTTGTTTTCTTTTCTTCTTTACTTTCATGATCATTTTCAATTCTCTATCTTCTTTTTCTTAGTGAGGATTACTATATCTGGATCAGCCTTTAATGATTTTGAACTTCACTATCCTTATCTTAAAGTTAAAAACTCATCACATATTTTTACTTTGATAATTCACATTAGTTTTCTAAAATATTTTTTTCATAGAATCTTAACTCTTTAAAGTATAATCTAAGATCCTTAGTATTTCAAAATACAGTTTCTTTCCTACTTTACATAGTAAAATTAATAAGGGTAAGAAGTTAAAAGGTAGAAACCAATTTGTCATCTTTTCATGATAAGGGTAAAATTGTAATTTTGTAAATTGTTATGACTTGGAGGTTAATTCAGTTGGATAATCCTAAAGTAGCGGGCTTAAGCTAAGAAGATAATAATTCACTTATTAGAATCCCTTAGTTGGTGATTAGATGATATGGATTAGTTAAAAGAAGACAAAGTAAGAAAGTAAGAGATACAGAAAAGAAGCTTGAGGTTGACACAACTTCAAGAAAAAAAGGAACTAGAAGGGTGTTTAGTAAAACTTAGGTGATAAATTAAGTTTTTCATGTTCCTTTAATAAGACCTCTTAATGTTATCTTCAATGGTTAAGAGTTAAGAAATATTAAGTTAGCTAAATCCATTGTAACATTTTTAAAGATATTTTAGGTTAGTGAAAGAAATTTTAAATACCATTAATTTAAGAATCTATGGGATTTTTTAAGGACATAATGAAGGAAATTAAGAAAAGGGTCGAGTTGTTAATCATTAAAGATATTGATCTTGAAATGAAATTTAAACAATTTAATCTACTTCGATAAATAAGTGGAAATGTTAGAACCTTACAAGAATACTTATTATTCTCATGAGATCTTAACTAAGCTACAAAATTAGTTGAGGGAAAGTAATAATGTAAGTTTGGGGGTACTAAGATGAGTAAATTTTATTTAAGTTTACGTAAATTTTATCCTACATTTTACATTTTTTATTTACTTCATCACAGATTCACACTTAAGAAATGTTTTTATTGATGTTGTGCAGGTTATAACTATTGAATAAAAGCAATTTATAATGAGAAAAAAAAATCAATGAAAATGCAGCCTAAAGTAGTGTGACCACGCTTGGAAGCATCTTGAGCATGGAAAGTGATCGATAGCAGTGGCATGACCATGCTAGGATCAACCTTGACCATGTCTTAATTTTAGACTAGCGTCATGGCCATGCTAGGATTGAGCGTGACCACATGGATTTGATGTGTTAACTTTGCCAGATTTAGAAGCCCAACATGAGCACACTATATTTTGGTGTGACCATACCCATGAAGTGGGAGATCCTTTTAGAAACAAGTTCCCTTGCCGAATTCATGGATTCAAATATAATAAATGATTCATAGGGCTTTCTAGAGAAGATAGATCTGGGATTGTTGAAGGTAGATATTAGGAGAGATTTTTTGTGGTTCCCTTAGGTTTTTTCTTCCTTCCTTCGGTTTAAACGTTGAGAGGTTGTGTTATCAATCTTTTATCATATGAGTTTTGTTGACCTCACTTTTGGTTGAGGTCTAGAAACTTCTTTAGTAGCCTANCACTTTTGGTTGAGGTCTAGAAAACTTCTTTAGTAGCCTAGGTCTAGCCATAGGACTTTCCTATTGACTAGTCTTCNCTAAGAAGCTAGCCAAGTAAGAGTTTGGGTCATCAATGGGTAATCCTTCAAATTAGTTATACTGAACCATTTAGATGGTCCCAAGCTTTAGTTCAAATGTATTGACTTCCATGACAAGTTGATTGGAGCTCATATAAATTCCCTTGATCAATGAGTTGGCATACTCACAATGATATTTAGGATGGTTTTCTTGGGGTTTTTTCATTTCTAATTGTTTATTTTTTTAGTATTTGGGTATTCCAAATTATTTTGATGATTTTTTTTTTTAATTTCAGGGTCAATGACATTAATTCACTAAATCTATTTCTACACTTGTAAGTGTGGATTTTCAACCAGATGCCCTAATTTTAAAAAAATACAATAACAAATCAAAACACCTAGCAAATATGGCATGCAACAAAAAAAATAAAGAGATGCAATAAATTTTTTTCTGGATTTTTCAAAACGAAACAATAAAACAGAAAAAAAAAAAACAAAAACACAATAAAATAGAAAGTTAAAAAAATACAAAATTTTAAACATAAACTCTAAGCATTTAAATTAATTCTCTCCTACATTTAAAAAAAGTGACTTTATTTCCCAAGCAACGACACCATAAATTTTTCGCCTTAAAGTGTTGTAGAGCAGTCGACTTTCAGACATGTATACATGTCTCTCAAGAAATTTAAATAATTAGTGTACATGTGTCAGACGCAAAAGGAATCTAATTATTTTTTCTAACAACTGAAGTTCTAGTTTACCGAATCACTATAGAAATTTGAAGTGTTTTAAATTTTTAGAAAGTGAAAAGTTTGAAAAATAATGAATGGTAAAAAATAGAACTAGATTTTAAAGAATTTCAGTGGTAATGAAAGTCGTACTCTTATGAATCAAATAGTGTGAACCCCTAATGTTTTTCAATGAGATCCCCATGTTGTTCTTGACAACCATGGAAAAGTCCCCATTAGCCTATGTATATGTCATAAGAAGTTTTGGAAACCCTTATTACAGTAAGGGGGCTTAACGAGGCAAATTTTCAAAGAATCCTTAGTCTGCTATCTACGTTGTTATCTCATATTGGCAATATTTCTATTCCTCAAAGTTACTATGAGGTAACCTACTTGTTCTTCTAGTCAGTGGTTAGAACTCTTGGATCATAAGGGGGTTTAGATTGGATTTCCTACATGAAGCGACACCCCATGAACCAATGCTCTACACAAGTGTTTCGTTTTCTCACTTTGGTGGAGTGGGTGTGCTACCACCACTGGATGATAGTTCAATCACGCTGCTCTTGGCACATGTGCTATGGCTAATCGCTCCAATGTTCTATCAGATAGAGAGGGTGGCACAGTCACAACACTCCTTGGTATTGTTGTGTCACTGGTCCCTCACTTTTCATTTTTTAGCTGCTTAAATTCACTTGACACCTATATCTTATAGAGCATAATAAAAATATCTTTCATAAGTGTAAAATCATCATAATCATGCACTAAAATATAGAGTTAATAATGAAAAACAATATGTTTTTGTTCCGCATCAATAGGCAAAAAGTTTCTTTATGCATAATACATTTAAAACACTTGTCAATATCATTTTCAATGTTAAATAAGAATATTCAATTTTACATTAGCAAAAAATTTGAAAAACTTATATTATAAGAAAATGATTTGTGCTATCAGATGAATGTCATAACCCTTTTTTAAGAGTTGCCTTAGACTCAATATATTACTTTTTACATTTGCAAAAGATAAACAACAATGATGAGTTGATGTTTTCCATTCTACAAGGGGATGAGAGAAATAAATNTGTCATAACCCTTTTTTAAGAGTTGCCTTAGACTCAATATATTACTTTTTATATTTGCAAAAAATAAACAATAATGATGAGTTGATGTTTTCCATTCTACAAGGGGATGAGAGAAATAAATTTATCTTTCACTTCTATCTTTATGTTGTCACCGAAAGTCGTCTTTATTTCCCCAACATATGATATCTTACACCGGTGTTGAGGAACATTGTTCCACCTCTACACCTTCTCTTAAGAAAAAATCTGGTAAACTCTGATACCATCTTTTGTTGAAATAGAGAACTTTTCGGACTAGATGAATGTTGAGATGAAAAAAGAACAACTTAATTTGATGAAAAAAAAAAACAATTTTATTTCACATCTATTTATACCAATGACAACTCCATTAGAATTAAGCCAACACATATCAATTTTATGGCAACTACCAACTCTCTAGAATACTCTTATATATTCTATTACAAAGTTCATTATTTACTTATTCTACATATTTCTAAATATTCTCTTAAAATATGCATCTAGATTCCACATATAGGCCAAATCAAATTTAATTTTCAACATTCTCAAACCAAAAATTTATCACACAGGAAACCCAATCATATAAAAGATAAATCAACTAAATTAGAATGCTTTCGTCACCCTGAAAAGAGAAAAAAATAAACCCGCACTCGTGAGATTTATTATCAGTACATCAAAGTTTTCAATATAGATATTTATTCATGAGAAAGTTTTCAATATAGATATTTATTCATGAGATGTTGTCTGGCTACACCTGCATGGATGGAACACAGGCACATTTGTATGTTATGTCTTAGCAATGGCTATAAGACCTGCATATATAATTCAAAGATTTTTCGTAGAGGTCCAAAACCGGTTGCTGTAGATCACCAAGTTGCGGTCTCGTTGCAGGAGAAGAATATAATTTCCAGGTGTTTCGCTAGTTTTACTTTCCCACACGAGCTTTCCGTTCTCATCTTCAACGACGAGATTGCCATCGGTCTTCAACGTGAGCTCACATTTAGTACCTTGGTCGTTGGTATGGGTATACCAAATGGGTTTCTTCGGGTTTAGTTCGTAGAGAACGAGGTTGCAGTCTACTTGCATTTCTAAACTGTAATTTATGTCCGAAATGTTTTCGCCGGTTTTGAGTTTTTCACCAGATAAAAGGTGGTTCTCGGCTGCGCTACCTGTTGCAAGAAGGCCGACTGCGAAGACCACCAACGCCATGAGGAAGAAGGAGCGGAAAGCCATCACAATGGCGTCCAGGGATCAATATTCCTTACAAGTGGTCGAGGTAAAAGTTGCATTTGCTGCTTGCTACTTCGGGCTGATTTATAGCTACAGATGTTGAGGGTTGCCGGCTTATATTCATCGTGGAAAGAACCTGCTGTTAAATTATGATCCAATTTGACTTGTTAATTAATTTGTGCTTACTTTGTCTGCCGCTCTATAAATTTAAATTTTTTTATTGGCAATTGGTGCTCAGATCCAGGAGAAAGAATATGTACGCCACATTTGGCGCCTATATTAATAAGGATTCAAACTCCTGTAAAGTACAATGCATTGAGAGTGACATTGCAATGGAAGTATAATTTGAAATAGAAACAGCCAAGCAAAAGGTTTTGTTTTGAGCTGAATATTGCAGGAAAACTTCTTGGTTCGGCAATTAATTTAAATGCTGATAAAACTTATTGTCGCCTAGTAAGTTTTTGATTTAATTGTTCCATAGTCTACATTCAATATTAGTATATCACCTAAATAAAAACCATGACATAAAAGAACTTTGAATTTTTAAATTGAACCTTCTCGGATCATTTTAATGATAAGAACTCTCTTTAATTTTGATGTCACTGATAAGTACTGATACCACCGCCCACATTTATAAAACAGTTGACATCCACTGTTGTAAATAAGGGTGATGTGTGTTATCAATATGAATGTAAAGAATAGAAATATCTACTAATGTTGACACATGCAATGCCCAACTACAAAACGTGTTGTCCCTGGCGTAGGATAACTAACACCATCACAAACATGGCCATGCATACAGTTGCTAACAAGGTTGGTGATTGCCTTTCACTCTAACCACTATATCATCTATTACTAACAATTCTAGTGAATATAGTTAAAACGCTTCAATCCTTGCAATCTTATGTAGCGGCGACACTTCAAAAAATATGATCTACTGGTGTCTGATATTGACAGCGTATTTGACATGCCTGACACTTCTCTCACACTACAAATATGTCAAACTTTTTTTCAGGCCCGAACAGTTTTGTAACACACTTCAATACCTCATCGGACACGAGCTTATCACGATTTCGAGAAAAAGAGACACAGGAATTATAAACATCTGAATATACATAAAGCCTTAATGATTCCTAAAAGTAGAAGTCATCCCATCTCTCAACATATTGAAGCTAACTTTAGCATTTGTCAAAATCAAGCATCAACAATGCATCAAATATTCGTGGAAGCCGAGCATTAGTAATTCATTCTTTTTAATCATATGAAATTTAAAATTTTAGTAGATAAGTTGGATTATAAGTTTGATGAATTCATTTGAAACATTTTATATCTAATTTTAGAAATCAAATTTCATAAGCATGAGGTTTTATAATATAATTTTTATTTATGAACTTAAATTTTAGTCTTGCATAATTTGTGTTGTAATTTTTTTAACAAAGAATAATGGAAAAAATATATTTAATATTAATAATTAATTAAATATAAAAATGTGACAATGACGTGCCTTTTTTTTAATTATATCATGTCTCCACATAGTTTTATGTTTGTGTCACTGTTTTATTATTGCCTTCTCACCTAATGCCCAAACGTACTACGTCAACAATACCAACGCCTAAGCACTGCAACATGGGCCCCTAGGCGTCAGACCTGTAGGGGACTAAGAACCCATTCAACCTTCAGTAAATCGAGAGTTTGGCGCCTAGGCAACAACAACAGTTTTGGTCAATTACTACTGTTCAAGTGCTAGATCATGGAGAATTGTGTGCTGAAGAAAGGGGGTCGTGAATACTAAGTATTTGAGCTTTAAATAGGCATGTATGGCAGGATATTGGGCGATGGAAGTTGTCTAGTTAGTTATGGGTTTTATTTTGCTTCGGGGAGTCATAGTTCTTCTTCTAAGCGTTGAGGAAGTGGTGTTCTTCCATGCAAGAGGGGGAAATCAAGAATATTGTTGTTTGGAGTCAACTTTGATCATTGTAAAGGAGGAATATCTAAGTATATTTATTTATTGTTTTGTGTATTTATGTTAAAAGAAAGAATTAGTGGATTTTTCTTATGTTCAATGCAATTTTTTTGGTAAAATTAGCATGCTTCTTGGGTAAACCTGTAACTCTTCTTTGTGATGATTAAGTAGGATGAATGGAAAGTGAAGTTCTTTGTAATTTCTTTTATTTTCCATATGATGATGATTAACCTTAAGAACTTAATTATATTTTTTATTCTGGCCAAATGATTTGTTAAAATATATTGTGAACCATAAGACAAGGAAATGTTATGGTAGAATCAACTAGGTTAATCACATTAAACAATAAGCTATAGGTTGATATGCCTTGTATGGAAAAGAAAATGTTAGGGAATATACTTTGAAGGGTTAGCTATGGGATTTAAGGAATTAAAGTAATTTCTATCCAAGCTTTTTTATACATTTGCGGGGGAGAAGAACGTCGCTCCTATTTGTCACTAGTATCTTATTGCTTGCAAATTTACATGCCATGTCATTCACTTAACTCATTACAAGGAAGAGCCTCTTAAGTATTTGATATCTTTCAATCCAAATTATTGAAAATAGGAATACTTATATAGGAATGTAAATTTGATGTTTATTGTAACACAGTAGGTTAGCATTTCGGACTTTAACATTTTCAACTTTACCGGCTATGACTTAAAACCACTTGCCTAGAAATTTTTATATTTTGAATACCTCGTTACCCGTAAAATCGATGACCCAACCCGCAATTACGTGCATTTTTAATTACCAAAATTTTGCCATAAAATATGTCTCAAATTATATCTAGTGTCTAGTGTGAACAAATGCAATGATTTATGAATTATATAATAAATTTTCACACTAGGGGTGCTATGCGAGTATATGTATCATGTCAAGTAAAATAGGATTTTCTTTAAAAACACCAGTATCAATCCCTTGAGGAAAGCGGTAACTCTTAAAATCAACTTATAGAATTTCTATTTAAATTGCAAATTAAATAGATTAATGGTCTAAAATGATATGCTTATTAAAAATTACTATTAAAAAGCTGAAAAGAAAACGACAACTAAATGTAACAGCTTAACAAAATATAACAACGAGTTTGGAAATTATGGAAACCTTTCCCCTTGCAAAGAGATTTTAACATATGTAGGATTCAAATGATTTAAAAAAAAATTGATGTATTGTGACAAATGGAAGCNTCTAACATTATCATAAGATTCATTCCTAATTTCTTCAAGCTCATTCAATTGTAATAATCTTTTCTCACCAACTTCTTTTAAATTGAAATTAAACTCCTTAATAGCCCAATAAGATTTATGCTCCAATTATACTGGCAAGTGACAAGTCTTCCCAAAAATTAATCTATATGGGGACATTCTTATAGGTGTTTTATATGTTGTCCTGTAAGCCCAAAATACAATATCTAATGTAGTAGACCAATCCATTTTATTAGGATTCACAGTTTTTTCCAAAATTCTTTTGATTTCACAATTAGATACTTTTGCAAAATCTCTAGTATGGGGATGATAAGCCATCACAATCCTACGCATAATATTATATTTTTCCACCAACTTAGCAATTCTTGCATTCCTAAAATGAGATCCTCCGCCAGCAATGATTATTCTCGGCATTACATATCTTGCAAAAATATTTTTCCTTAAAATTCTAAAACACTCTGAGCATCACATTGAGGTAAGGTGATTGCTTCAATCCATTTTGACATATAATCTACTACAATCAATATATTCATATTTCCAAATAAATGTATAAATGTTCTAAAAAATCCAATTCTCATGTATAAAAAATTTCAACTTTCAAATTTAAATTTAGAGACATTTCATTTCTTTTTGAAATATTAACTACTCTCTAACACCGATCACATGTTTATATATATATATATATATATATGTATGTATGTATGTATGTATTAGGCCAATAAACTTCAGATTGTAAAATTTTATGAACAATTTTATCATTCAAAAAATGACCTCCAAATTCTGAATCATGACATTTTTGGATAATTTCTTGATTTTCTTTATAAGGCACAAATCTTCTCATGATTAAATCTTTGCATTATTTATAAAAATATGGGCAATCCTAAAAGTTAAATTTTGTATCGTGAATGAATTTCTTTTCTTGTTATCTTGTCAGTCCATATGATAAAATACCACTAGTAATATAGTTCACAATATCAACATACCACGACATTTCCCATCCTTAACAACATAATATTGTTCATCAGGAAAAGTTTCATTAATTTCTTTTTCTAAATCAAGCATTTCTTCTTGTTCTAGCCTAGATAGATGATAAAAAATTTGATTATCAGTTCCTTTTCTATCGACTACCACAAAATCAAATTCTTGTATCAGAAGTACCCATCTAATTAATCTTGGTTTCACACCCTTCTTTTGCATCAAATATTTAATAGCTGAGTGGTCAGTATGCAGAACAGATTTAACACCAATTAAATAAGATCTAAACTTATCAAAAGCATAAACAATTGGTAATAATTCTTTCAGAAGTGGTGTTATTAATTCGGGCATCATTAAGAGTCTTACTAGCATAGTATATAACTTTAAAAATGTTGTCATATCTTTGCCCTAAAATAGCTCTAATTGCATAATCACTTGCATCACACATTAGTTCAAAAGGTTTGTCCCAATTAGGCAAAACAATCATAAGAGCACTGATCAATTTTTCCTTCAATGTTTCAAAGGCTTTAAGGCTCTTTTAATTAAAATCAAAATTTGTATCTTTTTCTAGAAGTTGGCATAAAGACTTTGTATTTTTTTAAAAATCTTTAATATATTACCTGTAAAAACCAGCATGTCCTAAAAGCTCCTAGCTCCTCTAATAGTAGTAGGTTAGATATGACCTGCATTTTTGCAGGATCTACTTTCATGTCATTTTCTGAAATTTTATGTCCAAATACAATTCTTCCTGCAACCATAAATTGACATTTCTCCTAGATTAACTCTAGATTTGTCTTTCAACATCATTCAAGAACTTTCTCTAAATGATTTGGACATGTTTCAAATGAAGTTCTAAATATAAAAAAATCATTCATAAAGAATGCAATCCCTTTTTCCAATTAAATCACTGAACATTGACATCATACGTCTTTAAAATATTACAGATGCGTTACATATTCCAAAGGGCATTCATTGAAAAGCAAAATTTCCATAAGGAGTAGTGAACATTGTTTTCTCTTAATCCTAGGGAGCAATAGGTATTTGATGATAACCGGTATATCCATCTAAAAAGAAAAAATATATGTGCCCAGCTAGTCTAACCCAACATCTGGTATAAAAATGATAAAGGAACGTGATCCTTCTTGGTGGCTGAATTTAATTTTCTATAATCTAACTAGATTTGTCATCCATTGACTTGTCTTGTTGGTATTAATTCATTATTATCATTTGTCACAATAGTCACACCTCCTTTCTTAGGAACACAGTGAATTGGAATCACCCAAGCACTGTCGAAAATAGGAAATATTATTCCAACATTTAACCTTTTTAAAATCCCTTTCTTAACAACTTCTTTCATCATAGGGTTCAATCTCCTTTGAGGATCAGCTTAATTCATGATGATCTTCTAATAAAATTCTATGCATACAAATTGAAGGACTAATTCCTTTAATACTAGCTAATCAAGTAAAGGAATAAAGATCATCATGAACCAAGGGATCCTAACAAGTGTTGCTCTAATCAACTTTAACCCCCCTATAATGCTTGAACAATAATAACTTGTCAGTGAAACACACTTGGTAAAACCTTTTGAACCTTTAGACATTAGGATTGCTGCTTTACCAAGGAGCTTAGAGTTAACTCCATAGGCAGCATGATAAGGATGTACATAAGAACAAATTTGAAAGAACAAGTGGATCTACAACATCAATCTTTTCCTTAAATTAAATAATAAGCCATAAGACTACTAGGTAGCTCGGCTAGAATGACATAAATCCTCAATTTATTATTAAACCTTTACACAATTATGTTGTGCAATTTAAGCCCTAACTCACCTTAGGCTCTGAGGTCGTCATTCATTATGACATAAACCCTCCTATCTCTTAGGCTATTTGTATGATTGTGTCATGCAAGTGTAGGTTCCAAATACTAAAATTAGCAAAAAGAAAGATCTAGTAATTTTTCTCCAAAATTGAATCCAAATCATAGGATTGCATGAAAAGTCTCTGAGGTTCTCCTTCGGATTGTGATATTCCATAGTCTTCTCCCTTTTGATTCCATAATAATTGTTCCAAATTTGAGCCTCACCCATTTGACACTCCTTTGTTCGACCTTTAAAAAGTCCTCCTATTTGAAATTCTTGAAGATAATATTTTCTGATCTAAATTGAGAGTTTTCTTAGATGATTTCAGTTATCTAAGATGTAATTAACTATAGAGGCTTGCCCATTAGAGGAAACTTTATAATCCAACCTAATATAATCCATGTCTAATCTCTTATATTAGATAGGAAAAATTTGTCGGTCAACATAAAGGCTCGCAAACTAAAATGGATGTCATAGATTCTTTAGTGTATTTAAGCTAGCCTCATTAGTAATTAATATGTTTATTCTTTAGGATAGATGTATCACATACGGTGTTATGCTTGTTTATTTAAACTATTGTTTATATAAGATCGGTTCGGTATCGTATTTTTAAAATTAAACTATTACAAATTATAAATATTATATTAAATTAAAAGATACTCTTTCCAATTCAACGACCGACACATATACTCAAAAATATGCAAATCAACCATAATAAAATTTTCTTCAGCACAATAAGTTTTCTCTTTTAAAATATCTAAAGTTGTTACTCCTAGTGAATTAAGGTGTATATTCAATTTCAAATCATCAATAGGTTGAAAACACAAGTATATGTATCGCTCAAGTAATAAAAGGCTCTAAAAGAGTCCTGAGTATCGACCACACAGGGAGGTGAAAATTTGTTTGGAAAATCAAGTAAAAACATAATCTTTAAACTATAAAAAATTTAAGCAAGAAAACAGGTCAAAGTTTGTGTAATACTTCTAAAAATACTAAGTTTACTACACTAATCTCTAAACTTACTAAACCAAATTTTATGACGAAGAGTTTAAATTTAAGAAAGCATCATTCCCCTTACAACGAGATTATAGTCAGTGAATCATCAAATCAAAGAAAATTATATTGTACCAAATAGAAGCAATTATATTCTTTAACATTTTTAAAAGTGATAAAGAACATTGGCTAATTCAGTGTTTAGTCCCTAAATCTGCGGTTAGGCAGGGAAGATACTAGCTCTCACTATAGAGTTCCCACGTTCCCCTTGCCTGAGGGCTAACATCTCACTTTAGTTTCCAACGTTTGGACCAAATTGGGGATTTTAGTTTATCACTCTAAAATCTCCAATTCTATGCCCATCAATGAATATTTCTCTATTTATTTGCACTCAACCCCATGAACTACATTCTCATCAATAAAATTGAATGTAACTCTTAATTTGTTTTGGAAAGAAAAACCCTTTTGAATCATATGTTTCACAAAAAATTTTAACAATTCAATTGGCTAGATCAAAAAGTAAATGAAGTTTGAATCATCACAAATATGAAATTAAATTATTGCAGAACAACTTGATTCTTCACATAATCATTTCTCTTTGTAGGGGGAAGGATGAATAAATCTACTCAGAATTCATGGGGAAGATACAACAAAACATGGATTATATATATATACATATATATATATATATNTATTTTGTATATATTTTATAAAAAATATATTATATATATATATATATATATATATATATATATATATATATATATATATATATATATATATATATATAATTTTACAAAATAATAAAGAAAAATAAAATAACTTAACTCAATCTATTGCCTAAGAAAATCCCTTGAAGTTCCTTTGGATCTCTTTCTCTCTTTACAGTAACACTCAAATCTCTTTTAGAAGTGTAAAGAAGAAGAAATCTCTCACTTTTCCTCTCTTCTTAAAACTCTTAGAGACACTTGAACACACTCAACCAACTTATAACTCATTAACTCTCTCTAAAGACTCACGCTAAACCCCCCTTTCTGACATAAAATCACTATTTTATAATGTAGGGACAGATTTCTCAAGAGTCTCCATAGGCACTCCTTCAAAATTTGTCAAAATTCAATGCATTTATGAAAATAACTGACTTTGGCACCTAGGCACCATCTTCTCTGTAATCTATATTGTAGGCGATAGTTCTGGCACGCGCCTAGGCTTTAGATAAATTTTTGGAAAACACCACTTTTGACTCAAAATTTTGTACTTTTTGTATCCTTTATGCTCCAAATGCCCGGACTTAGTATACCTGTAAGAAAACATGAAAATACATTTCTTTAAAGTGCAATATTATAAAAAATAAGCTTTAAATACATATGAAAATTTGAATATATTTTTGGTGTATCAAAATCCCCTAAATTTAACCGTTACTAATCCTCAAGTAACTCTTTTACTACATAAAAAGTATGACTTAAGGTAGTGAGCATCATTGAAGAACTTCTATGGTTTTTGTTTTATAAAGACAATAGTAAGACTTTAGAAAAATTTTTAATGACTTAGGTTAAAACTAAAAATGTAAGATTATCTAATACTTAAGTCTAAGAGTTTTGGTTTCCTATTCATCTCAAGAATAATTATAGTTCATCATATTAAAGATTCTTAGAAGAACTATATGAAAAAGAAATTCATGAGAACTCCATTTGTAAAGATGTTAATACTTTAATATAAGTTTGGAAAATTATTTAAGTCTCTTTCTTTAAGTTGATTCAAGTGAAACCAATTTTTATTAAGCATCTCCTCAAGTTTACCTTCGATACCAAAAGTTACGTTAAAAATAATTTAAAACATATAGTTTATTAAGGCTAAATAAAGTTTAGTATCTTTTTTAAAAAAATTTTTCTTCCCCCAACTTAAATTTTTAATAGATAAAACATTTAATAATAAAGATAGAAAGAAAACATAAAATGCATTTAAATAAAACTAACCAGTAGAGGGCTTTGAACTAGAAACTTTGTAAGTACCAATTTAAAAAGAACAGAGCATAAAATATTATGTAAAGCATGATATATCATAAAGATTTGCTAAGTAGAGAATAGTTCTAAACATAATATGTGTGGGATGTCCACCTGAGTGTATCGGGGTAACACTTTATGCAAATAAGTCACCCGTAGCTTGAGACATCCATTCGAGACCCACCGTCACGTGTTGAGGGGCACGTAGCCGAGGTTGTTTTGCTAGACTTTGGTTTTCGATTAAGTGAAGGCCGATCGACATTCTATTCATTCGACGACTATGATCATGTCAACAAATTTTATGTGTCATGTCGCACGTGAAATTGGCTCGAATTGACCCGATTGTCATGGAAGCAGATGACCCCAGATGACAAAACAGATTGCGCAAGTGCGTCTGAAATGTCGGTTTCAACTTAGGGAGACGTCCAGTTCTCTACGGCTTCGCGAGAAGGTAAAAAAAATGTAAGAATTATCGTTCGGTGTCCAATTGACCAAAAAGCTGCCAAGATGATCCTAGATGACAAAATGGACCACACTGGTGCTTCCAGAACGTCGATTTTATTTAAAAAAGACGTTCATTTCATTACAACATCTTGTCCGGATAAAAAATGCGCAAAGGATAATAATAATATAAAATTATTATTATTATAATATAAAAAATAAAAAAAAATTGTCTTTTTCAAATCCACGCGCCTGCAGCCAGCTTTGGCTCTTTTAATTTTATTTTGTGCTGGTACCCTGTCTCCTCGAGCCGCACACACCTCTCTCTCTCCCCCTTATCAACACCACATACCAAAATAAAAAAAAATCCTATAATGTCTTTATCTATCGCATGCAACCCTCACCCTTTCTCTATTATTGTATTCGCAATCCCCCTTTATTTGCGAAACCCTTTGCAAACTAAGCCCTCCTCGCCGTTGAAGTCGCCAACCACCCTCGCCGGACTTTCTCCACCCGCCGGCATAGCCGCTACAGCCTTCCTCACAAGTCGAGCAGCTTTCTTTCGCTAGGTTTCATGAAGAGACAGTTGAAGCTCTCTCTCCCTTAGCCATTCCTCCTCCTTGCCAGCCGTCCGTGCCTCCATCCTACTAGATCTGTGACGTCCTCCTCCGCTGGATCTCCTCCCTCGCCGGTTTATCCTCCCTTTTGGGTTGCCACCTCGGGCTTCCTCTTTCTCCTCCGCCGGATCTCTTCCTCCTCGCTGACCTTGTGATTTGGCGGTGTCACATTTACGCTAGAAGAAAATCAGCAAGAACGTAAGATCTTAGGCTCTCCTTAGTGTTTCTTTCACTTCCGGTGCACACCGTCGGCGAGCTAACTCCTCCACCTCGCCGTCCTACCTTCCCAGCGACAGGAGAGTTTGCTAAAGCACTTTAACATTGCTGTACAGTGAGTGTTCTCTCTGTTCGAGGAGGTGCAAGGGTCTTCCTCCTCGAGGGAAAGGCCTCTGGCGGCGCTCCTTCCCGCCAACATCCTCATGGGTTCCCCTCTTTTGCTGACATGGAGCAACCCCACTTAAAGTTACATTTTGGTCATATTTTCATATACTACGATATTTACCAAATGTACTTTGCATACCCCTTTGATTCTTTTCTCTCTTGGCCTCACCACCTCTTATATCTCTTGTTGTATAGCTCATTGCGAGGCACACTGGCACACAGATCAGACACCAGATGTTGACAACTTGAAGCAAGCAAAGAAAATGCACCCGCAACCATCACGGTGGTGAGATCCTATAAAATCCTAGCTGGCCCTAGGGTTTTAGCGGTGTCTAGGCATGTGGGCTCGATCACCCACACGGGGTGCATGCGGCGGCGTGAGCCGACACGTTAACATACTTATATGATTGATTGTTGATTTCCCAGAGTGAGCCTTTAGATTAGGATTTTTCCTATGTGGCCAAACACCCTCCGTAATGCTGAGTGTCTACCCTTTGTTGTGAGCCTTAGATCTTTATCCCGCCGGGTTGAAATCCCAATTTCCCACGATTTTGATTCTCCTATTCTCCATTGGAGGGATTAGTTGAGTTTGATCTTAGAGGACGCGAAAAACTTTGTAGCTAGTTAGTCCTATAAGATTTTCGACGTTCGTAGAGCAGAAAAAGCTTTGTAGCTTGTCTACCCTACAAACAGTGGAGATTTTCCCCTACGAGAAATCAGAGAGGGAAACCCTTCACAATGCCACACTAAAGCCGGAGGCGATGTCACATATCCAAATGTGTCAGCCCTAGGTACCTATGTGAGGTCGTTACGACGAGATCGACGTGCCATAGAGCGGTTGGGTTTCATTGCATGTGCACGGAACATTTGATGCACTTTGGCGCATTGATCATATTGCATCTCATATCCACGATCACTTGATCACTTTGGTTTGACCGAGCACCCTGGCCTGGTCGACCGACCACTTTGGTTCGATCGGCCGCCCCGGCCTAGTCGTCCTGCTACTTTGGCTCGACTGGTCACCATGACCTCATTGACTGATCATTTTCATGCTATTGCATGTTGTTCATAATCGTATTGCATGTTGTGCATGATTGTATTGCATGTTTGTGTGTATGTGTCTGCTTGTTTGTTTGCATGAAGTCCATCACTTGTTTGCATTGTACTTTTGTCCGGGTCACTGCCATCCCGGTATGCCCATCTCTGAGTCACTACCTCCTCGACATACTCATCTGCACGAGCCACTGCTGTCATGGCATGAACATGTCTGGGTCACTACCCCCTCGGCATACCCTTTTGGTATGCCCATCTGCCAGGTCAATGCCTCCTCAGCATACTCATTTGTCAGACCATTACCACCATGGTATGCCCATCTCCGGGTCACTGACATACACTTTTGCTGGAGCCACTGCCACTACGGTACGCCCATCTCTTGGTTACTGCCTCTTTGGCATACCCATCTGTCGGGCCACTTCCATCACGGTATGCCCATCTCCGGGTCACTCCGTCCTCGACATACCCATCTGTTAGGCCACTGCTATCACGGTATACCCATCCTTGGGTCACTGCCTCCTTGGCACACTTATTTGTGTGGGCCGCTATTGTCACAAAATGCCCATCTTTGGGTCACTGCCTCCTCGACATACTCATCTTTTGGGCCACTGCCGCTACAACATGCCCATATTTTTTGAGTTACTGCCATCATAGCATACTTTCCTTCAAAACTTTGGTGCACTTTTCATGTGTCTGTTGTATATCTTGCATGTTTGCATGTGTGCTTAGTGAGTGCCTCTCAGGTAGGATGTAATTTCTCTTTATAGGTATCCTTTTGCACGATGCAAACTCACTTGTAGCCGGTGTCTAGCACCCCGGGTCCCAAGCAGGTGTAATTCCTCTTTATAGGTAACTTGTTTTACCGATACGTCCCTTTTATGCGTGTCATGTTGCATGTCGCATCCTTGCATTCATTTGTATGGTGTGTGTTTGCTCTTTTTGGCACCCATTGTGATTTCCTGTACTTCGGTCAAGCAATCACAATGTGGACTTTCTGCTTGATTGTCTTTTTGCCCATTCCTCGACGTCTTGTCCTACTCGTTAGTAGAGTGAACCTATGTTGGTTGCAATGCCTTAACAAGCATTGCTTGCCGGGTTGATCCCGGTGAGCAATGCAAGTTAATTCATCGAGATTGACACAAGTATGACTGTATGAAAGATTTAATAGATCTAACTCGTGTCACCACTATTTGTGACACCCTTTAGGTCCTTTAGATCTTTAGGATGGGGCCGGTATGGAGACCCCGTCAAAGTCATACTATACCCAGAATTACCCCGCACTTAGACACTAGGTTGACACACTTTTCGTTAGATGATATGCTAAACTAGGATTTAGGGTATTAGATAGTCTTTTTGATGCTTGGATATTGTTCTTTGCTGGATTAATTTACCTAGCTAGGCATCTTTCTTTTGCATTATGCTTGTGGTGTGGCTGCATGTTGCATATGTATGGTAGTGTGTTAGGCCGTTCTTCTGCAGGGAGCCATGCCTATCTATTTGCACACACACATGTACCTCTATAAGGGAGCATGATGAATTCTGACCCTTTTGCTTACACATGCTATTTAGCTNACTTCTTAAATTAAGCCTAAATGTTATTTAAGGCTAAATTTCCAAAATTACACATTTGCCCCTAAGGCTCTAGCACTTCATAATTTTTCAAATTCAATTTAAATGACTTTGAGATTTTTATCCTATCTCATTCATGGGTCAATTAAGACATTAGAGGAGAAAATGTGATTTTTCAAATTTTAATTATTTTAATATAATTATTTTTATGTAAAAATAAGATTTTTCAAAGAAAATTTTTAACCTAACCAAGTTAAATCTTAATTCTTTGAAATTATTACTGGAGGTAGGCTTAGTCCAAAGAAGCCTTTTGACCAAATTTCATGATTTTTTTAATTTTATCAGAATTTTATGAATTATTGTAATTTCTAGGGTATTTATTAAATATAAAATATTTTAAAAGAGGAAAATTAAGTTTTGTATTTTTGAAAAGTTCCACTAAGATAAGAGAACTTCGAGAAGAAGATTTTATAATTTTTTGAATTTCAGTTGATTTATTGGAATTGTTTTAGTGAAAACTCATTTTTAGCCTTTAAAAATTATTTTTAAAATTTGAAATACAGTTTTTATTTAGAAAATCAGGAAAAATATTCTAATTGTTCCTAAGTGATTAGGAAGCAATTTAGATCATTTCCATGAGTTTTGTTATTTTTGTGATTTTTATGAATTTTTAATGATTTTAAATATTTAAAAATAGGCTAAAAATGAAGTTTTTATTTTAAATATCATTTATTTTTATAATNTATCACGATTATCTCAAAATAGTTTTGGAATGAAGAAAATCCTTTTCAAACATTATACTGGTTAAAGTAAACTGTAAGCCACATTAAACTAATCCATAAAGAATTGATTTCATTCTATCCATTTGAAGAATAAATCAGATGTAAAACTGTAGTAGAAAATCATGAATCCACTGGCTAAAATAAAGCTTAAAATCCATTCGTTATTCACACTGGCTAAAGCAAGTATTAGAGAAAAGAAGTTCCTCATGATTAAATCAAAATGAAGAGAACTTACTCCAAATGCTTTCAGAAAATGTAAGGAAAACCCCAGAAGTAATAACAAAATTTCCAAATCGCATTAATGAATCACCAGCCCAAAGATGCGACAACTCTTTCTTCTCTTTGCTCTTCCCAAAATTTCAACAACCTCTTCTCCTCTCTCAGACTTTATCCAAGAGAAAACAGAACTCCAAAAATATTTCAAGCACACACACAGGATAAACCAACCAGAGAAAAAAAAATGGCAGCACCTCTCCCTCTCCAGAAATTTCGGCCAACCTTAACAACTCCCCAAAATAAGTTTTTTATAGCCACAGGAAAAAGGGGAGGGTCATACCTACCTCTGTGAAGTGGTCGAATGAGGTAACAGGAGATGAAGAATCGTGTTTCGGAAGGGGGAAATGCGGTCTCGAGAAGGAGAAGGGTCGGACAGGAGGCAGGCTCGCGATTGGCGAGCTGCTCGGTTGAGCGTGGTTCGAGGGGGTGAGGCGCATCTGGGTCGCAAACGGGAGAGGAGCGCGGAAGGTAGGGCTTCGCTCGAGCGGCCTCGGGTACGGCCGATCGCGATCACGGGTGAGGAGGCGAGCTCTCTTGTGCGAACCCAGAAGCTAGGGCACGGGGAGAAATGTCGGCCGAAGAAGAGGGGGAGCGATTCGGGTGCGTGAGTAGGGATTAAGGGTGATTTAGGAGAAAAAAATATCTTTTTTTATTAATTTTATAATATTTAATTTTAAAAATCTCTCAATCCATGCATTTTTCACTTGTGCATAAAATCATAGCAAAATGCATGTCTCCTCTAGGTAAAATCGATGTACCGAACGTAACGGCGCAATCCGTTTCATCATCTGGGGTCATCTGTGCAAGTTCATCGATTTGCGCGTGATTTGCTCGTGTGTAGAATTATAGTAATATGAGTATCATTTCTAGGTAAAATCGACTTTCCGGACACACTGGTACAGTCTGTTTCGTCATCCGGGGTCGTTCAGACAAGTTTACATTTTCCACCCTGTTTAAGTTCAATTTTAGTCCGACTTTGCGTAGCTTAGTGGATTCTGTGTATTTTGTGTGTGTGAGTGTGTTGATAAAGTCTTAAAGGGGTTTCCCTAGGGCTTAAGATTCTATTGGAAACTCTCTTTGATTTCCCACATGTTGGTCTTTAACCACTCGACCAAATGATGATGGTTTGAGACCACTTAGGCGAGACACCACAAGAGAATCAGGAAGTGGTTTAAATTTTAAAAAGGGGTGGGTCGCAGCTCTAGTCCTCTAAGATAGTCGATAGAAACCTTAGAGTTAGATCCTAGGATCTAAGAAGAGGAGAAATGACCTCAAAATGAGGTTAACAATGTCTTAAGAGCTGGGGAAAACTGGAACAAGGGACTTGTTTGCAATGCAAACTTTTTCCCTTAGTTTGCTTCTTCCTTCGACTATACACTCTTAGCTCACCTTCAACCTAAATCTCACTACCTCTGAGTTTAACCTCCTCGATTTCCGTCTCCTTAATTGATTTATCCTATATCACTAGACACAACATTATGCCCACTTGCAACATTTCATCACCATAACTACTCACTCTCTCTTGTCCCATATCTTCAGTAGTTGTTGAGTCATCGAAGGGTGAATCCACCTTCAGAGTGTAGTATGGTTCAAACTCTATGAATAACACATTCATACTCATAATGAGTCTCCTCTCAATCAGGCTCCAACATACATAACCTTTTTGAGTAGTAGAATACCCCACGAACACATATTCATAGCTTTGGGATCCAACTTCACTGCAGATGGCCTGTTGACTTTCACAAAGCATACACATCTAAATACCTTCAATGGAGGGATCCCACTATTGTTGTCTTTCAACATTTGACATGAAAACTTCCAAGCCAACACTCTCAAGGGCATTTTGTTGATCAATTGAGTCGCTGTCAAAACAGCTTGCCTCCAAAAGTGCTTTGGGACATTCATCGTGATCATTATACGTTGAGCTACCTCTAGAGGTGTCTATTCTTCTTTTCTGTCACTCAATTTTGTGTTGGTGTGTATGAAACATGTAGTTTGATGTTGTATCACTTGGGTTGACAAATATTTTCTAATGAATTTTTGGTATACTCTGTCCCGTTTTTAGACCTCAATACTCTCACTACAACACCGTATTGAGTTTGAATTACTCTGTGAAAGTCTTTAAAGTAGACAAGCACATCAATTTTATTTCTCATCAGATATAACAAAGTAATACGGGAAAAACAATCAATGAAAGTCACAAAATATTTGTAACCATTCATCAAGGTTGTAGAACAAGGTCTCCATACATCTGAATGCACCAAATCAAAATTATAAGAACTCGGTTTACCATAACTAACATACGAGCTTCTGGTATGCTTGCCAAACTCACAAACATCACACACATGGTTTTGTTTATTTATCTTTTCGTACAATGATAGATACAAAATAACTCAATAGACTAAACGAAGAGTGTCTCATGTGTCTGTGATGTAGCAGCAATATACTCTCCACATTTTTCTCAGATCCTCCAGCTCCAACATTTTCAACCATGGATACCAAGTCTGAGTTCATCCCCTCTCTATCCAAGTACCAGAGTCCTCTATGCCAGGTGTTAGTCCCAAGTTTCCAGTGGATCCACTTCTCTTGAAAGATCGCCATTGGAATATCAAATGAAAAAACACATTTTAGTTGGAGTATAATGCCACAAATGGATAAAAGATTCACTGGAAAGGAAAGAACATGCAAAATATTGGACAAAGTTATAAAATTAGTACACCTTGTTGTACCCTTACCAACCATAGGTTGTGTTGTCCCATCAGCGTTCTGAATGCTCTTTGGAACTGATAGTTGAATATAGGACAATAACTCACTAGCGACACCTGTCACATGTTGATATGGACAAGAATCTCTTATCCATTCTGGTGAACTTGTGTCGGTTATAGAGGCAAGAACATGTGTATCACGAACATCTTTGGTTGAGTGAGCATAACTAGCAATGTTCCTCTTGGATGACAATAACATGGATGCATTCTCAATGTCATTACATATCACGCTCTGCTTCCTCTTCAACATCTCCAGTAACTTGTGATCCTCATCGGTAAAGACCACCATTGTCTTTCCCTCGTTCTCTGCTACCATCAAATTTTTCCGATAGCCCCCTCAAGACAATCTACGCCCACCCGTCTCTCTCTCATTTAGTGGCTTTGGACAAGCCTTGCTCAGATGTCCCATTTCTCCATAATTGTAGCATCTGCGGGTCTCCCCCTGAGCATCTATCATATCTGAGCTCGATGCAGTTAATTTCTCATTGTTCTTCCCTATCGTCACAAATCCTTTGCGCGACCCAATCCAATCAAAGCTTTGTCTGCTTCCCTCGCATGACTCTATCGATTGCACGCCACACAGAGTAGATTGCATGTCTCTTCTTACGCTAACAGTTCAAAATCCAACACAAAATTTTACAATCGCGTAATTTGCATTGTGTTGCCTTGCACGAGCCTGCGCCTCTTTTGTACAATCCCGCAATCAATTTCCTACACCGAAGCCTGTCTCACGATCTTTCTTTCTCTCGGCAGCCACATTCTTGCTTCTCCGTCTAAATCGAGTGCTCTGCACTAGCCTCACAAGTCCGATCTCCCCGCACCGAAGACGCTGCGAGAAGCTTTCACTCTCCTCTTGGTGCTCCTCGTTGTGATCTCGATGTTTCCCTGTTCACGCAACCTGCCTTGCCCCAAATGCCTCCACTCGCAAAGTGCCGCGATCTTCTACCGTCGTGCCTTCTAAGTAGTGCGATGTCTAGCACTGAGCCGCACTCCCTGCACTGAAAAACCTTTCGCCCGACAGTCGTGGTGAGATCGCCTGCCTGCAGAGACAAAACGTTCCTTTGTGATCCTTCTTCTTGAGAAATTGAGCTGCTTGATGCTATCCCGAAGCCTCTTCGCTGTGAGTCGCGATCCTCTTGCTGCCTTCCCAATGAGCTTTGGTAGCAGTTGCCTCGCGAGGATGAAGCGGAAGAAAGGGCGAATGGCGCCGATCACGATCGAGCTGGGCAGAAGGTTAGGGCTTTGATATCATTTTGAGAATGATTTTACAATAATCATCTTGTTCTTTTCTTTAACATTTTGGCTTATATAGAACCACACAAAATTTATAAATAAACTCCTAGAATTCCTTTATGTACAACTAGAACCTTACATTAGATACAAATCTCAACGCATCCTAATTTGTTTTAAAATGTGATTGTGTTGTGGTGAACAGTGGTAATTTTAAGTCTCTGGGGATGTTGGTCTCTGGGTTAAATACGTAGAAACTTGGTTAAATACTTTTAAGTCTCTGGGTTAAAATGTGATTGTGTTGTGGTGAACAGTGGTAATCTGCATCATAGTGATCTTTGGGTTGCTTGTGTGCAAGCTGTAGAATAAATTCCTTTTATTCTCATAGATTCATATATAGAAACTTGGTTAAATACTTTTATGTTCTATCCCAGGAATTTTGTCAAACAACCCACTATGTAATAAGTTGTTTACAAAAGTAGAAATGTTAGTGTGGCATAGAATCTTGTTGTATAAATAATAGTGGGAACATACACTAAATTCAAATTTTTTCCTATTCTCTTCACGGTATTAGACTAATAGGATAAACGTTCCTAGGCTTTCTCCTTCAATTTTCTCTCAAGAACCAGTTCATAAGAAAGAAATTCTTGATTTTTTCCACCTTCCAGTAGCCATCACCTCCCAGCAAGCTACCAGCGAAAAGAACCACCTTTGTCTACCTTCAGTAAATGAGCATTGCTTGCTATCTTCACCGTACATCAACATCAAGAGAAGACAAAAATTATATTATCAAATCTATAGACTGTCATCAATATTTGAAACCATTGACCAACCAAACACTTCTAGCCAAATCTCAAGGGGTGAATACCAAACCGTCATTTTTTATTCACATTGAATTGAAGAAATTAACATGTTGTTACCAAATTATTAAATTTTTCTCATAGAAAAAGAATAATAGACCATCTTATTGGCCCTATCGGAAGCAAAGATAATCTTGATTTTGTTGTGGGATGTAGAGGTTTCCTCAATCGAAAAATCAATGATCTTAGAAGTTAGTGGAACATATATGTTCCTAATACAGCATTACAACCATGATATCCTTGACATCGTGAAGCAAATACTCAAAAGTTAATGGTGTCACCTTAGCCCATGCAATGAAGATAGAAGTCAGATCACTAAGAAGGTATTATTTCAATTACTGTTTATTATAACAAATTATAAAATTTGCAGCTCGTACTTGATTATGACTAGTTTACTAAAATTAGGTGCAATCAAAATATTGCTTTGCCATTCACTTTTGTAAAAAGAGAAAGAAAATTTGAATTTCTAGTTTAATTGAATGTTGTTATGACCAAATATGCATCCAAGTATTTGGAAATGGCCCCTGCTAAACCTAAATGAATTTTTTTCTATTATTCATAATGAAAAGGGAGATAAGGTGCATGCCAGTACACATGTTGGGGAGAATACGACGTAAATTGCTTCCTATGTACTAATGCAAGCAGGATCGAGCCATCTAAAGCCCATATCAAGTCTACCGTGGTTAAAAAATCGAGAAGGCATGTATTGTTGTTATGGTAAAAAGGCAAGACATTCAGAAGATAAATGTGCAAAATTTTAAGGGAAGCCTGTATACAACAAAAGCAAGCCAACATACCATAACCAATTTATGCACCATCAATTCAATGCGGCTTTTATGAAAGGAAAAAAAAGGCATTTACATACATACCACCCAATTCGTAGTTATTTACATAACTAACGCCTAATTTTTTTTTTATTACATTTATACCACTGAGACCTTTCATCACATAAAAACTATTACTATTTTATCTTTTAAAAAGTGCAATATACATTTTCATGTATAGATAAGGTGGTATGTATATGCAAAATATCACTAATTGTTTGAACTCATCTTAGAGGAGACCGGGGAAGTTGAGCTATCAAAGATGATACAGCCACGAGTAACCAACTTCCATGATGTGATGATTGACAACTTATCTGAGAGACTACCACCACTTGGAGACATTCAGAATGCTATAGACTTTATCCCCAGATCAGTGTTAACTAACAGAGCTGCTTACAAATTAAGGCCAACTGAGTACGAGGTGCTGCAACGACAGGTGTAGGAGCTTATTGTTAAAGGGTTGGTGAGAGAGAGCATCAGTCTATGTGCTCTTCTTGCTTTGATGATTCTTAAACTGGATGGTTCTTGGAGGACATGTATTGATGGTAGAGCTATCAATAAGATCATCATCAAGTACAAATTTTCTAAACCTCACCTGGATGATTTACTAGATCAGTTGCATGGAGCGGTTATCTTTTTCAAGATTGTCGTGTGTAGTGGATATCACTAGATCATAATGAGGCCAGGTGATAAATGGAAGACTGTCTTTAAGACTAGAGATGAGTTGTATGAGTAAATAGTCATGTTGTTTGGGCTGTCCAATGCACCTTTTACTTACATTGGAAAGTTTGTAGTGAATTTCGATGACATTCTTGTCTACAACAGATATGAAAAGCGCTTGCAGCATATGAGAATGGTTTTTTGGGGCTCTTCGATTGGAGAAGCTATATGCACTCCCGAGGAAGTTTCGCTTTATGACAGAACATGTATGTTTTCTGGGTTATATTATATTCGGTGCAGACATTTAAATGAACCATATGAAAATAAGAGCTATTGTGATTTGGACATTCTCACAGTCCTTTATAGAGCAAAGGTGGTTTTTGGATCTAGCATTCTTTTGTAGAAGATTCATCAAGAGCTTCAACTCTATTAAAACTCCTCTGACATAGCTCTTAAAATGAGAGAAGTTCCAGTGGACAGAGACAATTGAGTCGAGCTTTGGTGTCCCAAAGAACGTGACTCGATCCCAAGTGTTAGCTCAATCATATTTCAGTCAGTTGTTCGAGATGGAATGTGGCTTTTCTAATGTGAGGATTGGAGTAGTATTGAGCTAGGGAGCGCACCTCATAGCATTCTTCAGTGAGAAGTTGAGTAACACCAGGAGGAAGCATGTGACATATGATAAAGAATTTTATGCTTTTATGAGAACTCTTAATGATTGGAGTCGTTGTATGTTGACTAGCAAGTTTATTCATAGATCATGAGGCTCTAAGGTTCTTGAACAGTTAGAGCAAGTTAAAGAGCATACATGCTTCTTGGGTTGAGTTCTTGACATCACTCTAGTTTGTGCTCAAGCACAAAGCAGGGAGTCAGATTCGAGTAGCAAATGCCTTGAGTCGTTGTCATTTACTGATCACCTCCATGCAGGCTAGAGTTGTGGGATTCAAGGTGGTGAAGGAGCTATACAAAGCATACGAGGACTGCAAGGAGATTTGGGATCAGTGACAGGAGAAGCCTACAATATAGTACCATAGATATGATGGCTATTTGTTCGATGATAGCATGTTGTGTGTCTCTAGACGTTTATTGAGAGAGTCCATCATATAAGAGAGTCACAGCAGAGGATTAACAGGTGATTTTGGCAGAGACAAGATACTAGCACTTGTGAGAGTATTTTTTCTGGCCTTGATTGACAAGAGATGTGGCGGGGTATGTCAAGCAGTGTAGAGTTTGCATCTAGTAAAAATTAGAGTACAAAATACGAGGTTATACACAACATTATCAGTACCAGAGGCTTCATTGGTGGATATTAGTATAGATTTCATTGTCGATCTTCCTAGGTCATAACGGAATAAAGATTCGGTGATAGTAATGTTTGACGGGTTCTCTAAGATGGCTCATTTCATATATTGCCACAGAAAACTAGATGCATCACATGTAGCTGACTTGTATTTCAGGGAGATAGTGAGACTGCATGGAATATTAAGGGCCATTATTTTGAAAAAGTGAAATACACCAGTGGCTGTATCATTTCTTGTAGCTCAGCCTCCTCTTCAATCCCCTCTAAGTTGGTTCAAATAATTCATAAGTGCATGGTTTGGAGGTTCACCAAAGCCATGGAAAGTTTGAAATTCAAATAAAGTCATGGAGATCAAACATTTCTCATAAAGAGATCGAAGTAAGAAAAAATCACAGTTCTAATAATATGCATGTAAGGCTTGATTATGATAGTTGATGATTCCGAAGAAAAGAGGAAAGTAAATGATCTGCTATTCATAATATAAGTGAAAGATCTGGGAGGACTAAAATACCTCTTTGAAATAAGTGTGTCACTCAAAGATTGCTATGTTTATCTCCTAACATAAATGCATCTTGGATATACTAAATGAAACATATATGATGGGATGCAGGCTCTTAGGGATTTCAATTGATTGCCTTCATAAGATTTGAGAATTTGCCAACAATCGAATTCACCTACAACCAAAAAGTTGACAAATGATGTTAAGATTTAATGGATCTAGGATTTCTATCATTGAATTTAAATTCAATCAACCAACATGACAAATATATAAATTTCACAAGACATAAGCGGTTATTCTTTTATAACTATTTACTAGTTACTACGCATGTTGACAAACAAAAACAAAAAATGATTAGAGCCTATTTTGGCAAGATTTATGGGCTTATATTAGAAATCAATGACAAAAAAATTAGGGACCAATAAAGTTAGTCTTGTATCAGAAATCAATGACGAGAGAGTTAGGGGTCATGAAAGCCACAACATTATTGTAATTTCTTGCATAGTAAATATGATAAAAATATCAATCACGCTCTCTACTAATAATAAAAGTCAAGCCATACTTTGGTATGATTACATTGCCTCACCCAAAATTCTTAATCTCATTCTTGATCAACAAATAAACCTGAAAGGAGAAATGTTTTCGCATCCAGAAAAAAACTTTTATTCAATATTTTGATTATTTTTTCTACATACCTCAACAACCAAATAGAATAAACTAAAATCTCCTAAGAATCGTGCACCTACGGACAAACCGCTAGAACTGCAACCTCGAGCACCTATAGTCTCAAGAATTTTCTACTATAGAAGTTCGGAAATTGTTATGGTCCCTTATAAGTTAGTAACTGAATCATAAATGCATCACTTGCGATTATTAGAGCTATGAATATATTCCTTTGCTTTGTTTCCTATTCCTTTGTTTAGATAGCTCATTCAATACTAAAATTCTTGACCATTTACTAGAGTAATCATGCAAAAAAAACTTTAGATGTTTGATTCTACCTGTTATCGGAATCCAGGAAAATTATTCATGCATGCTATGCAATCAAGCTAATAGCTACACCATACATTTTTTAGCATGCTGAAACAATATTATAATATCTTTATTACATGTTTAACTCATCATATTGCATGCCGGACTGCACAGAGAACTGCTAGCCTTATAATAAGCATTTTCAGTGTATTGGCTAAGAATCATTAACATTGTTTTCTGTAACAGACTGCTTTTAGAGCAAAAGCGATGGAATGCCATCCAGATCAGAACCAAGAGAACAAAGGTAGAATGCCACTCATATAGTCTTTTATATCCTGTTATCTCTTCAACTGTCTGGGCTTTTCCAAACCTATCTATTTTATTTTTACATTGATGAGAAAATTCTATTCTTTTGCAGAGGCAGCTGAGGAAAAATTTAAAGAAGTCCTCAAGTCTTACGAAGCAATAAAGTCAGAGAGAAGGAATGAAAGGTATTGACAAAAGAATTTAGAAATTTGCATTCCTCAAATCTAAAAATTTGCAGAATAGAAAACACAGGTGCTTGGAGTTATACTTGAAGGTCTCTAGTTCTTATGTGTTCGCTGATAAGAGTTGAGATTGACCGGTATTTATCACATTCAATGATTTTTTTTTTCTTGTATCAACCAGCGTGATGTATGAGTAATTTATATGATATATGATTGATTATTAGTTTTCTTCTCTGATGAAGCCCATTGTTGTATATATGCTGACCCATCCTTCAAAATCGTTCCCTTTGTGGAAGGGTATGATATGTAGCAGACCTTTATGTGCATTAAACAAATAATAATAATAATAATTTAATAAAATATGATGAAAACATTCATATATTTTTTGTCATATTTTTATTTTGCAGTAATCTTTTGCACATCAATGAGTGGCAGTAACAATGATTCATATTGACAATGTCATGTGCAATGATGTGAATAGCAAGATTTACATACTTAACCACTTAATTCCTATACATATATGCCACCTTGTCCATGCATAAAAGAATGTATTTTACTTTCTAAAAAGTTATAATAGTGGTATTTTTTATTTGATATGAAATATTTGCATGGTATAAACGTAGAAAGTAAAGTGTGGGAGTTGGATATGTATGACATAAGGATTGGGTGGTATCTATTTAAATGCTCCCTTTTTTAATTACGCTGGTAAATGAATTGCAATTTGATAAGATTATACGGAATGTATAAACAACCATTTAAGTATTTTCAAGCTCTCGTGGTATTTCATTGTCGGGAAGGATGAATTTTTGTATTTATTTGAAGATTGGAAGTTTAATCCTTCAGATATTTTCTTAAATACGAATGCTCTTGTTTATTGGGATCATGCACAAGTACATTTTTAATTTTAGGGTGGAATGTTTTGCTGAATGAAAATTTGTAGTGAAACCATGGATGAATGATTTGACAACACATGATGTTTCCCTTATAAAAGCATATTGATAAACACAAATTTTGATGCACATTTTGATCAGAATTTTAAAAAATAAGTTTGGACATGCTGGTATTTTAATTTATGATATGGTGAAGTGTCTTGATGAGAGGAATCAAATGATATAGAAAATTATTTGATTCGAGTTAAAGTGGGCCTGGATTACACCCTTAAAATAAAGAAAAATTTTTTAAAATATTTCGAGAGATAAAATGATTTTCAGATGTAATAAGTTTATAGTTAAATTAATTAAATCGACAAAAAGAGTCTAACGAGCCTAAGAATATTTAATTTTGACATCATTAAAGTTATTCAAATTCTCATAAAATTATATATGAAGCACCATTTTCATTGGACCACTATCATGGAGTCATTGCAACTGCCAAACCATCTTTGTCATTCCACAACTAGACCAACAATGCTTGACCACCACCCTCACCAGGCCGCTAAATCCACCAGATCACCTCTTCTTGGCATCTATCACTGTCGCCTATAGACCTCCACCTTATTGGTCGTCAACATGGAGAAATTGTTGGTTTAAAATATATTTAATATATATATATATA
>JXCR01136185.1:0-20918 GCA_002079205.1 Phalaenopsis hybrid cultivar | reverse complement strand
GAGAAATTGTTGGTTTAAAATATATATAATATATATATATATATATATATATATATATATATATATATATATATATATAATTTTGAAAAGTAAAATTTTTTAAATTTTGAAAATACGAGTCCTAACCAATCTCATATAGATAATAGTTTAAATAAATGAGCACAACACTACAAGCCATGTATCTATCCTGAGAAATAGACATGTTACTTGATAGTGAGGCTCAATTAAATAAACTAAAAAATTTATGACATCCGTTTTGGTCTGCGAAACCTTTTATGTTGACCAACAAGTTCTCTTATCTAATAGAAAAGATTAGACGGGGATTATATTACCTGGGTTCTTAAAGCTATCTATAAGGGCATATCTCTATAGTTATTTATTAACTAAATGACCAAAGTCATTCAAGAAAACTCTCAATTTAGATCAAATGTATTTATCTTCATGAATCTCAAAGTTCAAGATTTCAAAGTTGGATGTAAGAAATTTTAAATGGGAATGACTCAAAATAGGAACAGTTGTTTTCAGAATCCAAAGAGAGAAAATTAGGGGATTTCATGGATCTTGAGGAGAACATCGATACTTTCCAAGCTATCATATTGTTTAACTTCAATTTTGAGGAAATATTATTAGATGTTTCATCCTGACAATTTTATTATTTATGGCTTAAACTTTCATGACACGGTCATACAAATAGCCTGGAAGATAAGAGGGATTATGTTGTGACGAACGACAACCTCAGAGTCTAAAGCTAGTTAAGGCTTAAATTACACAACATGACTGTGCAAAGGCCTAAAGATAATTTGAAGATTTATGTCGTATTAGACGAGCTAACTTGAAATCCTATGACTTGTTATTTAATTCTAAGGAAAGGTTTGTTGATGATCTCGTTTGCTCTCTCGAAGATGTTCTTCTATATATCCTCGTCATGTTGTCCACAGAGTGCTCCAAGCTCCTCGTCGAAGTGACGGCTCCAGGTGCAGGGTATTATGGTTTTGTAGTATGCATGTCAGGTTTGTTGTTGTTGTTGTTGTTATTTAAGTGTTTTTGAGAGATTTTAATTTAAGCTAAGTCACACCTGTTAAGATCCCACGGTTCCATCATCTCATTAACACTATTTTCTCGTGAATTTACTTGGTTTAAACAAGTAATCAAGCTCTTTTAATCCGGAGAACTTCCGTTAGCAATAGTAGTTTACCTCATCTGAGAATTCTCGTAAACCCAAAAGAGGTGTATTATGTTTGCTTATTGTTTTGAAAGTATAGATTTAATTTTGAAAGTGACTTTTTGTTGTTTTCAGTTTTTTTTTCAAGTATGTATGCATAAGGAAAATGTAATAAAGTAAACAATATACCTGCAGTACATAAAATGTAAATGCGCATCTAGGCCTCCGCTATCGCTTTGCCCAAGAGGTGAGGCCTCGGTTGGGTGGTTTTAGAAGCTTCCTTGGAGTCCCACGAATGTGCTCGAAGCACACGTTCCTCCGGGATGGGGTTAATGTATTAGCTCGATCAGAAGGTGGTGTGGCCTTGGTCTGGGTCAGGTGCAGAGGGCTCAAAGGATTGGGCTTTTGCTTGGATACTTCTCCTTATGCTCTGGGGAAGCTCAGAAGCAAATCAATTTGGTGATTGGTGAAGGTTTATGGTATGATAGAAAAATGCCCTGGATTTTAAAGATGAAATTGGGCTTGGAGAATGGGGATGGGTGGCTGAAGACAGTGGGATTGAAACTCAGGGGAGTTAGGAGGAGCTTTGAAAATAATTCGACAGAGTTTCCCCGAGTAATTAGATCATCTTCAAGTTTGGCTGTGGAGGAGAAGAATTTATAGATCTGGACAAAGAGAAGGCCTCAAGCCCTCATCGGCTGGTGCAAGTAAGCTAAGGTGGAGGGGATTCGTCGTACCTAGCCAATGGGAGAGAGCCACAATGGATGAGTCAAATTTTTTATTTTAAACCATGGTTGTACTCTCGGTTATGGGTTTTCTGGCCACTAGGGTGGCCAGCTAGACCAAGGTCGGCGGCTAGCTGACTCATGGAGGTCAAGGGAAGTTTAATTATGACAAGCTTAATGAATTGATGGTTGATTGCTTGGGTAAGTGGTTTTAGCCAAGTTAGGAGGATGGGTTCCTTATTTTGAGCATCCTAGGAGGCTAACCAAGGCAAGAAAAGATTAAGCATGGCTTAATTTCAATGGCTTAGGTTAATTTGGATCTTAGGCTCAAAATTAGGGTTTGGGCTAAAAGTTGGATTTGGGATTTGGACTTGGATTGAGCTTGGATCTAAACCAATTGAGGGTTCAAATTGGTTTAAGAAAATGTCATGATGAATTTAGGAAACAAATTTTGGAAAATTGAATTGATTGCAAGACTCAATTTAATGAATTTTTGGCTCATGGTCAATTTAGGGCATTTGGTTTGGACTTATGATTTAGGCTTGAAATTGGGTTCAATTTGGCTTAAGTTTGAATCAAATTGAACTTAGACTTGATGAATTTTGATGTAGATTTGAAATTTGGGGAGTTTGAAATTAATGTGGTGGAAATTGGGGATGATTTGGGGGCTATAAGCACTTAGGGGCAATTTGGGAATTTTGGTCAATTTTGGTGAATTTAGGTGCAATTGGGGTCATTGGGTGGTTAGTATTGATTTGGGAGGGGCTTGGAATGATTTTTAAGAATTTTGCAAATTTTGGGACATGGGGGCATTTTAGTAATTTTGGAAAGTTAGAGGTACTTCGGAAATTTTGAAGAAATTGGGGTATTTTAAACAATTTGAATGGTTTAATATGATTTTTGGGTAGGAATTGGTAATTTGAGCAATTATGGGAAAATTAGGGTTAGAGGGGCATTTTGGTAATTTTTGAAAATTTTAGGGGTAGAAGGCCAAATGTGGGTGTTTAGATGAAATTGTAGGTTATTAAATATGTTAACCACAATATTACCCTTTTTGTGCCATGAGACCAAGGGAAAGCCCATTTTGGATCCTCCATGTGCTTGTCCTAATCACCCTTGCCAAAGGTTAAGAGTTTGGGGACCACCCACATGAGTTTCCAAAAGAGTGGAGAAACATGCTAAGTGGAGGTGATTTTAGGGTTTTGGGAATGTATGTGAGAGGTTCAAATGTTTGTGTGTGTGGGTCTGACCAAGAAAAAAACCAAGCTACCAAGGGCTAACCCTAAGGCCTGACAATCCTATGGGGACTCCTCTTGAGCTCCCTCATGCTGGTTCTATCCCAATAAATGGTAGAGGGGGCAAAACCATGCATGTGAAACTCCAAGATAAGCAAACAAATATTTATAATTTCTATTGTGTAGGGTTTCATCACTAGTCATCTAGGATAATCAACAGAAAAATCATATGGCTAGATCATAGGCTTCTAAGGAAGAAAGACTGGACATTGAAAGACTTTTTAGTCGATTGTTTGAGGTGAGTTATCATGGTGTATTCATTTTTATATATAATCATTTTAAAGGTTGAGGGGTTGATTGTCTTTTTCTGATTGACATAAAAAGAGGAGCTAGTGAAAAATGTTTAAATTAATATAAAATCATAAATAATGAAAAGTAAATTTCATATATTCATACTCTTTCTATTGCATTTTTTTAGGCATGAATGTGTATGAGATGCATGAAGATTTAGATAAGTAACTACACCCCAAGTTAGAAATTCTAAGTCCAGATGATATAAAGGGCCTATATGGAAAAATGCTCAAATTAACTCTTTAAATTAGAATAATTACAAAAACAAGTCATCCACCTATACATGAGAATCTAATTAAATTTTCCAGAGCAAAAAAATGTAGAAACTATTACATTGCAGTGTTTTGTCAATCCTGTAAATCATTTTCTTAATACCATAATTAGTGATTTGACTTATGATTAAGTGAGATAATTGGATGCAAAATATCTCTTTAATCTTTTCAACTTTTGAGAGGAAAAAGGTGTGATAATTGCATTTTGCTAGTCTTTCATATCATCAACCTATGTCTAGCTTTTACATAAATGGCTTGAGATATGAAAAAGAAACTCATCATGTATGATTACCCTTTTGATCTTCTTTCATTCACCCTTTTTACAAATCTAAAGCTTCCATCTTTATTTGTTGTATCACCTTCAACTTCTTTTTCCAACAATATCATCATAATATTTTCTAACAAAGCATGTCTTGACCAGAAAACTTCTTTCATAACCAACTTCATTGTGTGTCCTCTACTACCTTTCATCATGATGCAATAGCAATTTGTTGAATTTATGATGGAATGTCCTCTTCTCTATGAGCTTCCAAGCAAAAATTCTCCTAGGAAAGAGGAGACCACACCTATACGAAGTAATTAAAGGTTTTATAACCCTAATAATACTACACACTCAAAACCCTAATATCATCTTCTTGCACGCATCAAATTTGCTAGAGAAAGCCATTGAAACACTATGCAGAGCATCTTAAGTAACATACTTTATTTAGGTTCTTAGATTGATAGAATAAATCAGAAAAATAACTAAGAAAGTCTCTCTATCGATTATGATGTCTTCAACCCATATGTTCTTGCGACAACAAAAACACTCTCATATAAATAAATTTCCATCAACCTCCTATCCATTGTTACTTTAAGAATCAATATTTCTTATGATTTTTAAGTGTTTTACTATGTGTACTTCATTTGATAAGAATATATAAAAAGAATATATATTCCAATCAGGTGAAATGAGCAGACATTACAAAATTGTGCATTCTCATCTTTCACACTTTAGGGCTCCTAATATAACACAACTAATAATTTCTCAAAAGAATGAAAAAAGTAAAGCAAGTTGAAGCTCGCCAAAGGATCTAGCTCTATAGCTCCATTAATCGCTGAGCCTTGCTCGTTAATAAGTCCAACATCCTTTAATATCACTTCCATTAAGAATAAAATGCAATGGTAGACTCAAAGCTATGAAGAGTTAACAAACAAAATCAAATCTATTCCCCTTATTAATATCTGATTCTATTCAAATGTTACATTTAAATATTTGTCTTATTCCCTTTCTCATCATTTCTAGCAATTTTTTACAAAAAAATATCCTACTATTTTTTAATAAACATTTTGGAAAAAATATTTGCATACGGACCACACACACAGAATTACGTGCATAATAACCTCTCAATAACATTTGTTTCGGGATTATTAGGAGGTTATTACGAAATTATTGAGGTATTAATTTTAATAACATATAATCCTAATAATCTTCCAATAACCTTCAGGGATTCTAATTCGATGTTATTCATAGGTTATTATGGAGGTATTGCGGAGTTAACTATTCGTCTGTCCTTTGTCTGCAAATATTTCTCATATTTTGGACACTGGGACAACTTCTGTGGAGTGATTCCTAATATTTCTGCTACTGCGCCATATACCCCATATTACATGACAATGAAAATAAAAAAAATCTTGCATGTTTTTTCTTTGAAGTTTACCATCGTAGGATTCCTATTTCTCTTCTCCCTCTAAAAAATGTGAGCTGATTACAAGCAAAAAGGAACAAAGACCCGTATACACAGCCCAAAAGTGAGGACTACGCCTTTGAGAACAAAAAAAGGCTACCTGTACAGGCAGAAATCAGCACCACCATGGCAGACTTCACAGCATGGCAATTATCACTACTATACTCCTACCCTGTAGATTATGACAGCTTGAGCTCTTCAAACAAAAAAATAAAAAAGCATCTAATATTACATTCTTTTTTTTTCTGAATAATACAAAGACGAACAGAGCCAATCCTTCCAAAATTCAAACAAAAATGATCAAAAAAACATTGTAAAATAAAAGCAAGGTTATCATGACAAATGATTTCATAGTACAATCATGATGCTCAAGTCTTACATGAAGAATAATTTTGGCAGATGTTCCAGTACACCCAAATCCATGCACTGAAGTTGGTCAAATACAACATTATAACTCATTTTGCAAAAATAAATATAAAAAACTCGCTCATACCACACCATACAGATTATATATCATCATAAGCCAAATACACTGTTAACCAAATCAAATCAACTGCCAGCACAAGCACAGAAATTCCAGCATATTAAAAAAAACCATAAATAATGTATAAGTTCGCAAGATAAATAAGAAACCAAAGAAACACATCAGTCCATATGCTAAGATAGTTGAAGAAATGTAGACATCTCTACTTTTCAACAAAGTGATGATTGTCTTCTCCTCCTTGAGTTCTTGCCTCCAATCTTCCTCCGCTTCAAGCTGTTTTATCTCATTCAAATGCTTACAAATGAAGGCAAGTTTAAGGAGTTTACATGGTTCGATCCAAAAAGACAGCTTAAACCTTCATTGGCGGTCTTGTCAACCTTGACATCATTTGCAGAGCCGCTGGACACCGAGCTGACAGTAGCAGACTGTATCACATTGTTAGTGGATGAAGCTAACTGAGGGGTCAGATCCCAGCCTTCATTAATCAGGCTAAGAAAGTTCTTGTTCTCATCCACCGGGGTGCTACTTGTGCTGGTCAGGACCTCCCCTAGAGGTCCACCCATGGAGGTTGCTCTCCACTTCATCACTGAGTTTCGTTCATTCTGAACACCCATAAGACCAAGCCCCATATGAAGCGGTGAATGTCTCTCAGGAGCTGGTGAAGAAGTGGAAGATGAGAAATCTGATGAAGCAAGGGGGAATGGCATGGCGAGCTGGGTTCTCTCAGCTTGTGTTTCCTCAACAACAGGCCAAATGAGGTTGGAACTTTCGGGCCGACATGGGGTCCAGTTGTTGATAAAATGGTCTAGACCGTGTGGTTGCTGGCTCTGCTGGTCATGGAGATCTAGGGGTGTAACTAAGCTATTGTTAGCCAAAAATGAGCCCCTGAGATGGCTCTTGAAGGGACTACAAGAGTTTAGTTTTAGAGATGAAGTTTCACTTAGAGGGTCGTAATTTTTTGAGGTTGTAAACAGTGTGTTGTAAGGCTTAGCAGTTGAAGTTAGAATAGGGAGATCTCGAGCAGCGTCTTTATGGTCATTTGTAGTATTCCCACCAGCCGGCAACCTTTAGATGTTGGAAAAATATGAAGAAAGTTAACAAAACTGAACATGGGTGATTGTAGAGGATGCATCATTAAGGAGTAAAATAAAGCATATATAATACTTCTATTGGCAGCAATTGAGAAAAGGGCATTTACATACATAGCATACAATTCCTATATATTTACTTATCACACACATAGCATGCAAATCATTAATATCACATAAAAAATAGCACTACTACCACTTTTTAAAAGTGAGATACAAATTTTCATGCATAGGTTTAAAACACCAAAGAGTGATGTATGTAAATATGAAACTTTGTGGGATATGTGAATACATAAGAATTGTGTGCTACGTACATAAAAATATGAAGAGAAAATTCATTCATAATCCAGACCCCAAATAATTGATATAATGATGATTTTGCATCGTTAGATATAAACATTTTTTTTTAATGGCAAACAAGATATCTTGTGAAACAGAATGAAATTTTAGTTTACTCTAAAAATAAAATTGTCCAGTTCAGTCACTTATGGAATATTAATCATCAGCATATATTCCAATTTCAAATCCATTTTTGTTTGGTTCAAGGAATAAGTTCTAGGAAAAAAAATTGCATCAGGATGTTTAGATACAAGTAGCGCCAGGATGGGAAGACCAAAAGCTCAATGTTAAATATTTCTAAATTTGATTATTTACCTTGTCATCTTACTCTGTAATTTGTCTGTCTAACCTAACACAATTAATTTTTTTTACATAAACATTTAGTACCTCGATAAGCAATAAGCTTTGCAAGAATTAATTACACTTCTTATCAACAGCATTCATCGAAAAGCTTCATCAAAAGGCTGACTTTTCAAGTTTGAACAATGAACCTTACTGAAACTAAAAACATTAAGCGCCACCCCCTACTTATCTATCAAGAAAAAGTACAATAATTAAAACTCAAAACCTCGTCTACAATTAAAGCTAAATCACCATAAGACTACAAAATTCTTAAAGACGAACCAGAACTCCATTTACTCACCAGAACTGAGACGAAGAAGCATTAGCAGTACCCTGTGGGATTCCTGAAGTAACAGGTGAAACCGAAGTTGGGTTGGTGACACCGGAAATGGCTCTCTTGGCATGGTCACCTTGGCCTTCCACAGGCTTTCTTGAACGGTGGCGGCCTCTATTTATGTGTCTCTCACAGTATTTCTGGTCAGGAACAGCATCTCTTGAGCAGCGCCATTTCTTGCCGTCAGTCCGGCGGCATCTACCAGGCTCTGGATCAGCATTCCCCACATAACCAGGATGGAAATATCCCCACCAGGCTGCAATAATCAAAAGAGAAGATCTTATGAAGTAACTGCCCACCAAGCATAGCACATGGGATGTCTCTATATGAAATAGTAGCTGTAAATATGAACCCACATTTAACCGCAACATATAATCTTTACTTGAGGCAATAATGAGGGATGAATCCGTAATATATGAATAAAATACATAAGCAAAAAGTATGCAGTAATTTATTTCATGCCAGAACATGCAAAGCTCCAAACAAAAGTATTGTTAGGGAGAATGAATCAAAGGGAGACCAAAGTTTGATTTTATATGGCAGTGGTCAAACCAATTTTCATTCCAAAACTTTCTGTGAAAGTCAATCATTTGGTATTTTCACATAAATATATTTGTAAGCCAAAAGCAGAAAAGAAAAGATGAAACATTCTAATGTAAGGAAAAAAAAAAATGAAAAAGAAAGTAGGAAGATCAGTGAGTGAACTCACCTGCATTAGGTCTAAGAGATCCAGATGAGCATGCAGAGAACCAAGCAGGATTGAGGCCTCTCATTAATGAGCTAAGCAGATTTGTTGGAATGGGAACATTTGCCCAAATGTAGTTATATAATAACATTTGTTGCTTCAGTTCCATTCGTTGGGAAAGAGTGAAGGCCCCCATTGGCCCTCTTAAAGCTCCCTGCATCTTCACATTGAGGTCTCCAGAGTTCAGGCCTGCATTAGGAGAGAAAGAAAAAAAATAACAAAATACTCATAAGCAAGCTCAAAAAAAAAAAAAAAAGCAGTATATATAAACCATTCTTGTAGAAAAGCAATCTCGAAAAGCTGGAAATATTTCCATAGCATGCCTGAAACTTCAAATGCCTTCATCAGTAGAATAAGTTAAAAAAGGATTCCTTGTCCTCACAAGAGAACTACAGTAGCAAAATGTTACTTCAAAATGCAGCTTTTCTTTTAAAAGAATCGTGTTGTTCTCTCATCTGCCTATCATTAATAGCTTCTTTGTCATTTAGTAATGCTTTGGTTAGAATAATGCTCTATTTTGAAGGCGGGACAAGGGAAATAGGGAAAAGAGGAAAGAAAAGGTACCAACTTTCTTCTTGACAAGACTAAAACTAAAGATTAATGGAATGCTATGAAACGACTCCATCCAATCAAAACTTGGAATCAAATGGTTCAGCATCCTAAAAACAGGAACCCCCAAAACTTCATCTTGCACATCCTACTAGTCAAGGTTTGCCTTCAAAAACATGTAAGAGAAATGAATATAGTGAGTTTTACCTGCGTTCCAAAGTTGAGGGGAAGGTGCTGAAGATGATGGTAATGTAGCTAAAGGTGACGTCTTGTTGCAGCTGTAACCCAAAGATGATGACTTGGACGAAGAAAAGCTAAGCATTTGCTCTCCATTTGAGGCTGAAGAGAAGGAAATGGATCTGGCAATCTTTGGGGATCTCTGATCATCTTCTTCAGCTCTACAAGACTTCCCCTGCTTGTGAAAATGAGAGCTAAGGAGGCCCCCTTTACGGATTGATTCTAGGTCCGAGGAGGCTAGAGGAGGCGAGAAGCTACAAGGAGATGAGCCCACCAACACTTTCATACCCAAAAACCCACGAGAATCCATTTATCTGCCCACCAAGAACTAGAAGATGTCCAACGAAGGAAAAAATGTGTAGAAGGAGCTTTCATCATGAGGAGCACTGAAGTGCAGTGCAAGCATTTTGTGTTCTAATCCATGGAAAGATGGATTAAAGAGAGAGGANGGCGAGAAGCTACAAGGAGATGAGCCCACCAACACTTTCATACCCAAAAACCCACGAGAATCCATTTATCTGTCCACCAAGAACTAGAAGATGTCCAAGGAAGGAAAAAATGTGTAGAAGGAGCTTTCATCATGAAGAGCACTGAAGTGCAGTGCAAGCATTTTGTGTTCTAATCCATGGAAAGATGGATTAAAGGGAGAGGGAATGCCTGAGGTTTTGGTATGGTTTTGCGCTTTGGGAGATGGGAAGAAGCTAGTTTTTTCGTCTGTGGGGTAGTAAGTAGTTTGAGAGAGAAATAATTGTAAACGTGGTGGGGGGTGAGGTGGGGGGTCTGGGGGGACAAATATTAGGTGAGGATAATTGCATTTGTTTTATAGATAGATATATAACATTTTAAATGCATAATTATTTTATAAAAAATTCAATTATATATATATATATATATATATATATATATATATATATATATATATAATTGATTTTTTTATAAAATAATTATGCATTTAAAATGTTATAAATTTAGTTATAATGGCTCAATAGTAACACTAAACATCAACTCTTACCAAGGTTGCACTTTGACATACATTTGACCTAATTTTAACTTTAATCATATAAAAAAACTAATATCCTAATTTGAACTTTTTCCATTTTTTTCACATACACATTTTTATTTTGCTTGGCTTTGTAAAGTCTCTTTTATAACACATATATTGACTTTATATAAGTAGCAATTAATCAATACATTTTTTTTAATAGAAACGTTTACATGAGAAAAAGTTAACCATGAAAAATAAATGATAAATAAAATGATAATTTTCTTCAAAGATAATATGAAGTGTTTAGCATATTTATAAATAATTGAACATTTAATTAATTAAGAGAATTGATATGATATTTTTTAGTCAGTGAAGTGTTTGTTCTATATTTATACAAAGCATTTGAGGTTAATATATTACAATGCTTTGATAGAGTATCTGAAAAATTTAAGATGTGGATTCAGAATGAAAGAGAATCAGTATATTATGGCCATTTAGAGTGATTATGGAGGAGAGTTTGTGATCATGTCAATTTTCATATATATTATAATGAAATTGGCATTAGATTTAGTTTATCTACCCTTAGAATATTACAACTAAAAAATAAAAAAAGAAGCATAGGAGCTTATTAGCCATGACCAGAATAATTCTAAGTGGATTTCACCTAATTAAGTATCTTAGTGTTGAAGCAATACATTTGACATATTATGTAATTAATAGAATAAATATTAAATAAGTCATTAAGAAGACACCCTATAAAGTGTTTAAAGGGAAAAAGCCTATTGTATCACATTTTTCATATATTTGAATGTAAGTATTTTATATTAAAAAAATAATTCAACAAAAAAATATATTACATTAGGCGAATAAATATTTTTAATTGATAAAACTATAACAAGGCCGAAAAGTTTTCTATAAGAAGAGTTTGATGGTAGAAAATTTTATACATATAACTTTTGACGATCATAATCAAATGTTTTCCATGATGAAAGACAAGGATGTTGAGGGATTTGATGCATTGGAAAACTTAAGTCAAGGTCAGCTAGTGGCTACTTATGAGGACTCATTAGCACCAAAGAAATTTATGGAGTTGAAGTATCTCATTTCACTTTCAGGAATATACTATAGAAAATCCGTCATATGATGATAGTACTAAGAGTGTAGTTAGAGAGGAGTTTGATCAACATTTTGTCTCATATTAAACAAACTTGAACAAATGAAAATTTCACAAATGCATTTTGAGTAATAATAGTGAAAAAAAGAGTTCAATTAGCTTATTAACTATGTGTTTGAGAGTTAGTGTCTGAACCCAGTAATCAACATGAGGTAGCATACATGTACAGTCATATTGAAGAAATAAAATTTAAATATTATTGTGCTTATATAGTTAGATTAAAACTTTTTAAAATATTAATGCCATTTCTATATATTAATAAATTTAAACTATATTAGATGAATGTAAGAAAATTTATTTTTAATAGTATTATAAAGGAAGATGTTTATGTACAACAACTATTAACATTTATAAATCATACGTATTTAGATCACATAAATAATAAAAAAAGGCACTTTATGAATTAAAACAAGCTCTAAGAGATTCATATGAGAGTTTGAGTATATTTTTAACTAGTCTACAATTAATTAAAGATAAGCTAGATACAACAATTATTCATTAAGAGAATTGGAGAAGATGTGCTTGTGACTCAAATATATATGATGATATTTTTTTGGAGTCACCAAAGATTCATAGTGTTCTAAGTTTAAAATCATTATATAAGGAGTTTAAGAAAAGCTTAATAAAAAATACCACCTACTTCTTGGATTTATAAGTAGAACAAAAGAGTATTAGAATATTTTCATCTTTGATCGAAGTACATTTATGATTTTTATTAACAAAAATAGTGTACAAAAATTAATTTCATTATTCCTCTATGAGTATAGTGACAAAGTCAGATAAAAATATAAGGGTAAATGCAATAGACTTCATGCTTTATAGAGAAAGATAGGATCTATACTATATTTGATAGCCATCATACATGTATTATGTTTGCTATTGAACTTTATACTAAATTTTAGGATAATTCTAAGGAATCATATCTAACTGCTATAAAAAGAATTTTTATAAATTTTATAAGAACTTTAAACATAGGATTATATAATAAGTCATAGTATATTCTTATATAGATTATACAAGCTGTAAGATCTACTAAAGGAGCGCCTCATATACATGTCAATATTTAGGACTTTCACTCATACTCTACTTCCATAGTCCAACAACTCCTTTCATCTAATAACCACTTGTGCATCAAGGTAGCCTCAATTTGCATAAGTTGTGTTAAGAATGTCAAGGTGGTAATTCTTGATATTAACAATGATGGGCCATATAGTTTTATTTAAGGTCATCCTAAATTATAGAGGTGATTTCAAAAATATACTAATTATCTAAAGCTTCTTTTATGTAGGATAAATTCCATAAGAAGCTTTTAAGGAATCATATAAATCCACATACCATCCTCAAGAGGGCCCCTCATCATGTGAACCTTATGTAGACATTAATGTAGATGAAATTCTTCTTATCTAAATGAAATTAAAGAGCCTTCTAATTTAGAATCCTTAGTGGTTACTTATTAATGGACAAATTTTTCATTTAAAATTCCCAGTGGGGTCTCTATAATAATAGTGTATGCTTATATAAGGAATCATATAAAGCACACCAACATGGAAGCCCTTGATGGTACTTAATGATGAATAGGATTCTTACAAAAAGGGTCCCATTAGGGCTCTATAACATATGGACCCCATTAAGATAAAGAGCATATAATGTATTCACTTATTATAAAAACTTCATAAGCATACCATATTTGAAAACACCAAACAACTACTTAATATTAAATAGAGCCCTTACAAAAAGTTCTCATAAAGGCTTATAAAGATCTCAAGAAGCTAAATGGTACATATAAAATATTCTCTTATCTAAATGACCTTGAAGGGTGCATTATTTAAAAAGCTTTGGAACCTAAAGAAGCAACATTAATTGTGCTTCGAAAAATCCATGAAATCAACTATTAAAACAATTATCCATTACATCAAGATGCACATGAAATTATCCTTTAATGTAAATTTGTGTTCGTCGTTTATGAATTATATTGCAATCCTATCTTAAATTAGTTGCATAATAGGTTTGGATTAGGTTCTTGATTGAATTTGGTGGATAAGAATTGAATCTTGGTTGATAGATTGCCCGGATCATAGATCTTTCCATGGATGCATGTGGTTTAAGGCTAGTGGTAGGAGACAAACTCACAATTGTCAATTACATTTTAATTAAATGGATGATCATGACAGAGCTACAAAGAAAGCCATTCTTCTATTAAAAGCAAATACAAATTTAATCTAAGCTATCCTATCTTGGATCGGAAGCCTAAGGTTAATCCTTATTGGAGATTACTCACCTCCTATCAATATAAGAACTAGACCAACTGTCCATCATTTCATGAGTTCCAACTTTTTCATCAAATTTTGTTCGATGCTTTCTAACATTTATCAACCAACAATATTTGAAGCCCCTTTTTTCAGTTACGTGGTATAAACAAGTTCCTCACACTACATCCCATGACTCTCAAAGTTCACTATTCAATAGTTATCATTAGATGATTGCAGCGAGACATCAAAACTCTAAGTTTTACTATAAGAGGAGCCTTCTTTGACTCATATTTATTAAATTATTTTAATATCTTCTTTAGTTAATAGGCAGTTTGGTTGAGAGAATTTATAGTGTATTACAATTCTTTTGCAAGGATCTGAGAAACTTATGTATTTAGTATGAAGAATTAGAAATACAATCTAAAGAATGAATGAATTAGAAGTTTACACCGTAGTTCATTTTGGATGAAGTTAGAATTCGGTTTGCAACCGACCGTTCACCGCTATTATCAAGAGCCCAATGCCCACCAGTACCGCAATTTGTCGTTGTTGCCCACCCGCCGCTGGCCCCCGCTGCCACCTCAGTCATCGGCTGTCCGCCGTGCAGCTCACCACTGTTGACCGTCTAACGACCCCTCCATCGCCGGACAAAAAATGTATTTTAAAATACATTATTTTCAATCTACTTCGAACCAAACAAAAAAATATATATAATCCAATGTTTGTTTTGTAGTGAACCCAACAACTTAAAAGTATTTTAAATACATTATAATCAGATATTATGCAAACATTTTACATTACATTTCATTTTTAACAATCCTATCTACCGCCAAATAAAATGTTTATGCATCGCCCTCTATTTAGCCGTACGTGAGTAAAATTTTAGTGCAATGTTATCAATATAAATGTTTTATTCATCGTCATGAATATTACAACATTCAATAAATATGATAAAGTAATATGTTCTAATATCTCTAAGATTTTTTTTTTTAATAAGAAAAGTCAATTTTCTTTATTATTATATATTTCTTTGGAATAAAAGTAGTTGGGAGTATAAGCATATTAGCTACATCTTCATTTAACGGTATAGCCAAAAGTAAACTCCTGCCCCGAAGACTTACCTTTTCCATTTATAGTTACGCAGACCATTTACGACAGTTCGCATTCGGAAGTTATTATTTTGCTGCCCTCTTTTACTCTTTGAGGGTTGGGCGTTTGAAGAAGTTAATATATATATATATATATATACACATATGCTACTATTAGTATTCCACATCTCTGTAAACTTCTAATTAATTGGGCTATTGATATATTGATTAACTGCTTTGTAATTTTAGTATACTTAATGAATGATTATTTAGTGAAAGCAACTGATAATAATTAGCCAGACTAAATTAATATTAGTATTGTTTATTATTTTAACAGAGAATTACTGCATCACTGCTTAATTGAACAGACGGTCGTTCGTGTCTGGCTCGTTTATAATTCGGATGATTGATTCAGATGAACATTTTATTCTGAAGTTGATAGCTTGTTTGATCTTTTATATGTGCTTAAATTTGTAGCAGTAATCTCAAAAAGTTGGGTTTGAGGAGTTTACCTTGCTCCAATAGCTATAAATACATTATATATATAACACCCGGAATATTGCTATTTACAAATCCAGCACTTTTCAAAATTTTCAGTCAAATATCAAAGTACCTAGGTGCTAGATTTGTAAATAGAAATATTTATGTTGCCATATATGTAATTATCACTTTATTTTTTTTGACAAAAAAGAGAAAAAAATAGTAATGTTTATGCTTTATTAAGTTATTTTATGCATTGGAACTCCAACGAAACTCAATCATAATTACGTTTTCTTATGTAAACAATGCATTAAAATTTATTATTTCATAATGTAGGATGTCAAAAAATAAATTTAATCTAAAATATGTCTAATTTTAAAATTTTGACAATAACTTTGGATTATTACTAATTAAATTATATTTTGCACACTTATTTTTAAGTTATAAGATAGAAAATGCAACGAAACTTGCAAGAACCCTGCAATGATGAAACCAATAGCAGTTAGCAAAGGTGACAATGGTTTATAATTAATATGTTAAATGGAAATTCAACTTAGAAATTGTATATTTTAAATAAAATTTTAAATGGTTCAAAATTTTAAAAATTGAACCAATATAATTAACTTTTGGATAGAAAAAATAATATAAAAAAGGTAATAAAAATATTATTATTAAGCTTTTTAAATTGGCTTTAGTGGTTGCTTAAAATTTTTGTGACCGACAATTATTATTTATTACATATTTTGAAAATTTCTTACATTATACTTATTAATACATCACAAACAAATTTTTATCATCTGATATGAATCTCGAGGCATGACACAAATCTTGAGATAATCTTTTGAGCAAGAAATTTTCAAACCTCAATTAAGTGTCATCCAAAGGGTTGATTTCAGCAAACTTATAGTCAAACTGATCGGCTCGTTGAGATAGACCCAATGATATCAAACTTAGTCCAATACGAGTAAAATCAAGCATAGATCAAGTCATTAAACTACTTTAGTAAGATTTCTGGACAAATTTAGAGGGTCAAATGAATGTCGAATTTAGCGAGCCTATAGTAGAATTGAGCGCTTGACAAGAAGAATTAAACGAGCCTAAGTTTGCTCAATTCTGACATCATTAAGACACTCAATTGTACATCAAATGACGTCAGATCATAAGAATATCTTAATATCGTCAGATTAATGTGATTCATATTTCGACATTAATTGCACACAGAACTCAATAAATAAAACTTCCCCACTCTCATGAGGTGGAGGAGAGCTTGAGGCTTGAGAATGAACTTGAAACTTTAAAAAGAAACTGAAGTCCAGCAGCAGCATTGTTGTCGTCGACCACCGCCAAACATAGTTGACCGTTGTTGACCACCGGTGACCGTCATCAATCACCACAAACAAATGTTGACCACCATCTGCCGGTCTCCAACGATCTCCATTGGTCGCTGCTCGCTTCATATAATAAGTTCATTTTTGCACCAACATCGTAACTCGAAGAATGCTCATTCGTTTTCCGTCTTTGGGACGAGGGACTGTACCTATAATATCTAGTTTATAGTGGATTTCTTCAGCTCGATTAGACCCCATAATTTTTCCCTTTTTGAATTTTTACGTAAAAATTTCTGATATCATTATTAGTTATTTTTTCTCTTCTGAGTATATGATGAATCTTCTCATTACACTAAGATTATAATATATTACTCGTAATGAATCTTTTTATTACATTAAGACTATAATATATTATTTTATTGTCTTAAATTTTATTGCACGTATTATTAAAATATTTAATTATAATCTTAAAAATACAGCTGTTTGTCATTATTTTTTTTTCGAATTATGGTTAATAATAAGAATTTACATTTATATTTTGCAGTAATAGTTCAGCGATAATGGTGATCATAATGTTGACGGCGACTTATAAATTTTTTTGAAGTGAACTAAATTTTCTGGACTCACCACTTTTCAATGAAGGTACTGTGACTTTTAATGGCATTCACATTTGTTCGAGATAGGAAATTCTAATATAATATTAGATTTTAGGAAGATTTACATACATACCACTCATTTCTTATATATTTACATATGTAACATTTATAGCTCAATTTTTTTTCAAACATACACCTTATCAATGCATAGAAATATGTATTTCAGTTTAAAAAGTTAAAGTGGTGGTGTTTTTATGTGATATGAAAATTTTGGGTGTGATAAATGGAGAAAGTAATGTTTAGGTGTAAGATGTTGTAAAAACATAGGAATTAGGAGGTATGCTTGTAAATGCCCCATTTCAATATTTGATTATTTAAAATTTTAATACCTTTAGGGGCTAGTTATGCATGTCTTCCACCTTGTCAATCATGTACTTGGCTTTGGCATGTGAAGGTTAAATGGAAGAATAAGAGAACTCATTGGTGTGATTGTTATAATTTAAAATGAGTCACCAAAGGAGAAAATATAACACAATTGAAGAAAGAAAAACAACAACAATAATAACAAATCTTTATCCCACTATGTGGAGTAAACTACATGAATCCTTTTTCTCCATTGCATCCTTTTGAGCTTTATTTTTTCAGTTAATTTTAATAGATTAAGATCGTTTTTTATACAGTATGCCCATGTTTTTTTAGCTTTTCCTTTGTCTTTCTTAACATAAGTTGAATCTAAAACATCTACTCTTCTAACATGGTCATCAGATGGTCGATGTTTAATGTGATCAAATCATTTAAGTCGAATCTCTCTAATCTTGTCTGCCACTGGAGCTACACCAACCCTATCACAGATATATTCATTCCGCATTTTGTCTCTAAGTGTCAAGCAACTGATCCACCTAAGCATTCTCATCTCAGCAACAATTAACTTTATTTTATGCTTTTATGGCCAACATTCTGCGCCATAGACCATTGCAGTTCTCACCACCATCTTATAAAATTTTCCTTTTAGCCTAAGTGACACTTTTCTATAACATAATATGTCTGATGCATTCCTCCACTCCAACCAACCAACATAAATCCTACTAATAACATCTCTATCTATATCACCATCATTTTGAACAATGACCCAAGACATCTAAATATTCACACTTTTTAATGATTTGATCTCTCATGGTTACAACTCTACCACTAGAGGTACTACCACTAAAATTACATTCCATGTATTCAATTTTAGCTCTACTAAAATGAAGGCCTTTAGAATCTAATGAAGGAGGAAGAACACAAGTCAAAATTTTTGTATTTCAAATACTTAACGCTCATAGAGCTGCAGGCGTCTTAGAATTGATACATACGGATATTTGTGGGTCGTTTTCTATACCTTCTTGGAATGGTCAACAATACTTTGTATCATTCATAGATGATTATTCAAGATATGCATACCTATTTCTTATTCACGAGAAGTCCCAAGTATTGGACGTGTTCAAATGTTATAAGGCTGAAGTTGAAAACCAACTAAGCAAAACAATAAAGCAAGTCAAATTTGATCGTGGTGGTGAATACTATGGTAGATATGACGGTTCAGGTGAACAACGTCCGGGACCATTTGCTAGATTCCTAGAGGAGTGTAGAATTGTCCCTCAGTACACAATGTCGGGGTCACCTAGCATGAATGGTGTAACTGAAAGACAAAATCACACTCTGAAAGACATGGTAAGAAGTATGATCAGTCATTCAACCTTACCAGAATCACTATGGGGAGAAGCGCTTAAGACATCAGCCTACATTTTAAATAGAGTGCCAACTAAAGCAGCTGCAAAAACACCTTATGAGCTTTGGACAGGACAAAAACCTAGTTTAAAGCACTTTCATGTTTGGGGTTGCCCAGGTGAGGCAAGGCCTTACAAGCCACATGAAAAAAAGTTAGACCCTAAAACAGTGAGCAGCTATTTTGTTGGTTATTCAGAGTGATCTAGGGGTTACAAGTTTTATGATCCCAAATTAAAGATAATATTTGAGAGACGGGAACTGCAATGTTCTTTGAGGATATTGAATTTGGGGGGAGAAATCAGGTTAGAGACTTTGTCTTTAAGGAGGAATCAGACCATACTACTCTTGTTGAAGAGGAATTCGTTTCTATTCCTATAATTGTTTTTGATAATGATCAGGATTTCACTCCTGTCATTGATCAAGTTGCGAATTCAGAACAAGACATTGTTAATCAAACCCTTGAGGAACAAATTCAACAACCTCAAGAACAAGCTCAAGAACAAGTGCTTTTGCGTCGATCCACTAGGGAAAGAAGAAATACTATTTCAGATGATTATATTGTATTTCTTCAGGAACATGAGGAAAATAATAGTATGATGGAAGGTGATTCTATCAACTTTTGTCAAGCTATACAAAGTTCCAATTCAGAAAAATGAATTGAAGCAATGAATGAGGAGTATAAGTCTATGCAAGACAATAAAGTTTGGGAACTTGTCTCATTGCCAGAAGGAAAGAAACCCATAGGTTGCAAATAGATTTTTAAAACTAAACAGGATTCAAAGGTAATGAGGAGAGGTATAAAGCTCGCCTTGTAGCTAAAGGCTATACTCAAAAAGAAGTGATTGACTATAAAGAGACCTTCTCTCCGGTTTCAACGAAGGACTCTTTAGATCAATCTTGGCACTTGTTGCTCATTATGATATGGAACTTCATCAAATGGATGTTAAGACCGTATTTCTCAATGGAGACATTGATGAAACATCTATATGGGTGCAACCAGAAAACTTTGTGTCAGGAGATCCAAAGAATATGGTTTGCAAACTGACAAAATTTATTTATGGGCTCAAACAAGCTTCCCGTCAATGGTATCGCAAATTTCATCAAGTGATTCAATCGTTTGGTTTTGAAATAAATGCAGTTGATGATTGTGCATATCATAAATTTAGTGGGAGAAAACATATTTTTCTGATTTTGTATGTGGACGACATACTGCTTGCCACAAATGATATAGGCATGTTGCACGAAACCAAGAGATTTCTATCAATTAATTTTGAGATGAAAGATCTTGGTGATGCCTCATTTGTTTTAGGAACTTAGATTCACCGAGATCATTCTCAGTGTATTCTTGGATTGTCACAAAGAAGCTATATTGATAAAGTACTTAAAAGATTTGGCATGCAGAATTGTAGACCAATTGACACCCCTGTCGCTAAAGGAGACAAGTTCAGTCTCAATCAGTGCCCAAAAGGAAACCTTGAGATTCAAGAAATGCAAAAGATTCCCTATGCTTCAGCTGTAGGGAGTCTAATGTATGCTCAAGTTTGTACGCAACCAGATATTACGTACGTTGTTGGAGTTTTAGGCAGATACTTAAGCAACCCTGTTGACCTCACTTTTGGTTGAGGTCTAGAAATTTCTTTAGTAGCCTAGGTCTAGCT